>JAWPHD010009654.1:0-101458 GCA_037043455.1 Cyrtodaria siliqua | reverse complement strand
ATGGTTCAGTACTCCCCACTAAACATGGTTCAGTACTCCCCATTACACATGATTCAGTATTCCCCATTACACATGGTCCAGTACTCCCCATTACACTTGGTTTAATACTCCCCATTACACATGGTTCAGTACTCCCCACTAAACATGGTTCAATACTCCCCACTACTCATGATTAAATACTCCCTACTAAACATGGTTCAGTACTCCCCATTACACATGGTTCAATACTCACCACTACACATGGTTCAATACTCCCTACTACACATAGTTCAATCAAGTAAAGTAACCCTTAACCCGCTAAGCAGGACTAAAATAGCCTTTTCGTCCATTGTGAACCAAGATCAACTCGCAGGCAGATCAGGGTTTACAATGTCCGGCTGTTGATCATTTCCCCAAATACACCCCATTGTCACATACTTAGTAAATGGAATGGTCTTAATTCAAAGAAAGAACCGTCCATTATACGTAGTGGATTAAGCAGGAGGGCAAGAGTTAGTTATTGGCAAAATTTATATTTTGTTGTCTTTTTTTTGTGAAAAAATATTAACTGTAATCTGTTATTAGATGTACTGTTTTCAGTCTTTTTTAATTTACTGTTAACTGTTATCAGCAAAGTCAATTTGCTGTTATCCTGTTTTGAGAACCCCACTTGCGCCCCATTTAGGGTTAGTGTTGTGCCCCAAATTCCTCGATATATTAACATTAATGGTACATGTATTATAATTTTCTACAAGGACACACATTATGGATTCAGAAAACACGTGTAAATCGTGTATGCTAGTTGAACCACAAATCAAGTATAATGACCGTTTAAAAAGGGGAATATGATTATGCTAGTGCCACTTCTGTCCAACGTGTTGCGGATTACAACAATAAGCAGCTTATTAAACAGTTCGGTTTTGTCTTTGATGTGTGTCTTATATAATTCATTCCGATTGAAACAAGAACAAACCACTGACTTTGGACTGACACTTCATTAGTAAACATTAAAGCTGCTCGTCTTATAAATGATTTAGATCTGAGTTTTCATACATAGCACAATCTCTAATATACTAGTCAAAATTCCAATCTTAGATATATAGAGGATAATACGTTTTTATTTTCATATCACGTCCTATATCAGTCCTATATCAGACCTGTGGCACCATGAGTGAAGGGCCTGATATAGGGTGTGATATGAATATAAACATGTTTTATTATATTTATCATATACTGCAGCAATGACTTTGTTGAAATGTCAACATCTGATAACTCACTACGATCTTTTCCAGAGTCACGTAAGTGGTACATACACAACAAGACCACCCGCCCCCTCCCCCCACCCCAACACACACACACACACACACACACACACATTCGGTTATTTCCGTAATATGACTTTTTTATCCTTTATTTCACCCGTGTGTTAAAGCTTATTGCCCGGCAATGAAATCCTGATTGATATGACTAGCTAGGTCTATGTCGTATCGTGTATTCAAAAACAACATATTTATAGCAATGTATGTGATAAATGTCATTAATCTTTTCACTGTTTTGTGTATTTCACGTTTGGTTGGAGATACGGTTGAACTGTAAAATAATGAGTTTAAATCGTCTGTTCTGACTGATGAACAGTTGATTTCTTAAAAACTCATGGAGAAAAAAATAAATACACAATCGTATAGATGGATCTGTAATATGTAAAACTCTGTAAATTAATGCTACGTCTTATATGCAACATTTACGGTGAACCAGTCCATAAAGGGCACTTAACTAGTTTTTCTACATAAGTTGCATTTGCTCAATCGTTAATATTAAGTATTGCTATTTATTCTATTTTATTTGTTTTAACGCTTGTTGTTGTTTTAATTCATGCGCAACTTCTCGGATTCTGGAACTCATTCGGAACTTTCTGTCGATGTTCGTTTTTATCGTTGAAATTTCTACTTATATTTATTTTAATCCGCCATCTTGTTTTGGACCGTCCAATATGAAAAAAAAAAAATCGGGACGGTACAACGTTCAATAACAACATTAAGTCTTGTACAATCACGTGGTACAAATATAAACCGTCGATTGGACTGTAAATGTAGGTATATAATAATTAATGATATTGCACAATACACTGTTAAATAACCTATTATTATAAGAATATTTTAAACCAACTTGTTTTCGCATATTTGTAATTGTTGATTATATTGCACGTATAATATATTTAAACATATGGCAGAATAAAAAATATACAAGTGAAAACCCAAACTTGTATTTAGTTGTATGCAAGCAGGTTTAAAGTAAACATGATACTGGATTAGTAATTCGAGACGCTTATTTGAATGCATGATAACAACTTAAAGGGACACATGGCAATCTTAAAAACTAGCGGCGTCCCGTTAGTTTTTCTACATAAATTGCATTTGTTCAATCATTAATGTTAATTATAAGAATTATATTAAGCCATTTGTTTTTGCATATTATTATTTGTTGATATTATTGCACCAATAATACATTAAAACTTATAGTATAATAAGACGAAATAGTGAATACTTAAAATTTGATTTATTTAAATGTCACCAGGGTAAAAGTAAAAATGATACTGGCTATATAAACTGAGACACCCATTTCAAACACTTGAAGATTACCGTGTGTCCCTTTAAATATTTCCGTGTGTCCCTTTAAAGGTTTCAAGTCGATGTCGTTTCTTAGAAAATCATTATAACTCTTAAACAACTGGGTTCTATAAATAAGTGCAGATTTCGAAGTTTCTAATTATATAACATAGCAAATGAAGTTATTTTGACATCATGATATACTAGAATTTACCACTAAAATGCGTTCGCGGTTTCGAATCCTACTTGGTGCTCGACTTATATATGAGAACGTGTGAATTTGTACGGTTGTTGGGGGTGCATGTATACATTACTGGTTCTACCTAGGAAGAAGTGGGTGGCTCAGCACTAAAAAAACGACCGTCATATATAGTGTATATGTGCTGAAAATGACGTAAAACAACGTTAAACCAATCCAACATATTTTTGTTTGGTTTTGAACGTCATTTTTCAGCACACGTTAGGCTATGCATCAATGTCTATGTTTAGTGATGGAGGCTAAACACCCACTTTTTCCCGGGTAGAACCAGTTGTACTTACCTCCCTCCCGAAATACTGGAATTATACATATAAAATGAAAAAGTGCAAGTGATTATTGTATTCGGTTTCGTGGAAAATGTGAGATTTTAATCGGGATATTCTAATGTTATATCTGCTGTGTATAAGATGATCTTTAAAAATGGAATAGTTCGTAAAACTGTGGGTGTTTCACCCCCCACCCCCCACACACACACCCACCCACCCCCCCCCCCACACACACACTCCCCCTCCCCCACCCCCACCCCCCCCCCCCCACCACGAGTACGGAATGCTCTCTAATTTAGAGCTGAGTACTGAATATTTATTCGTCTATTTTTATGAAAATGTGATATAAAAGGACATTTAAAACAGTATTAAAGGTTGTATCTCACCGTTTTGCTGTTTTGGGGTCAATCATGACGATTTTTGAGGATTTCACCAGTTTTGTTTACATAGAAAACATAGTTTGAACCTATTTTTCATGCGTACGAATACTAAATAATGTAATTTGCGGGTAGTGGTACCCGGGCGTGGGTACTGAATACTCTCTAAATTTGCCCTAACTACTGCGTACCAAAAGGGGGGGGCGGGGTGGAACACCCCCATAGCTCGAACTAGAACGATGGGGCTGGCTAGGCTGGCTAGGCTGTTAGATATCACGGTGGACTAGGAACCGGACGATCTAGGTTCAAACCTCACCGACACATCTGAATTTCCTCGGTTTGTATGTCGTCTGGTACAACCGTCTGTCGTGTGTGTGTGTGTGCGTGTATTTCTAAGGATTATAGTCCCTCCGCATTGATAGCCATCAGAGAATCCCTGTTAAGCTTGGCACTATGGAGTGTGGACTGTCTAGTGAGTGATAGTGTATGGTGAGATATATCTATCCTTGAAGCAGATATAGTACTGCCATACTGAAATACCACGCCGTAGTACATGATACCCCGCCCAGTCATATTATTCTGACACCGGGTCAACCAGACGTAGCACTACCCATTATTTGCTTGTCAAGCAAGGGTAACAAGTAACTGCTAATATTTATCGTCTTCGGTATGACGCGCCAGGGGACTCGAACCCGCGTTCTCCCCATTGCAGGGCATAAACTCTTACCACTACACCACTGTACTTCGGTTATTATAAGCCGTCGGGCATAGCTATCGCCTGGTATAGATATCGTCTGGTGGTTTTATAATCACCCACAGACTAGTTTACGTATACGCTAAGTCAATTTTGTAATCCAATATTATTTGTTTCGGTGATTTTCAAACAATAGAATCAATCTACCGTGAAAAGCATTTCAATTTTTAATCCATTTTCCTTTTGAAAATTAAGCGAAAACTGTAATAAACATTTCTTTTTTGTTAGGCCACTTTAATAGACGTACATTTAATATTAACGCATGATACGATCTGATATTGACATCGTGCAATCAGAATGGGACAATATCGACAATGAGATTGTTTTAATAACGATCATTTTGTATAAACGGAGCTTTCACTGAGCCGTCTCTGTTACCGGAAGTGTGTAGCTATAGCAACAGGGGATAATTGGAATAATAAACAAAAGTGAAAGGGTGGATGATGAGCTTGAAGTGATATAGAATTGATGGGACGTTATAATAAACATCGGCTGTTCTTTAAAACAGGGTAGTGTTCGCAAAATTCATTTTTGAAATGTAACAGTTTTAACGAATATGCCTTTCAACTAAGAGGATTATGTTTATATACGATATAGAAAGGAACATTTTAATTTCATAATTTTTATTATGATATGTATATACCAGTGGTAACTGGTCCCGACATACATCTGATCACTAAATTGTGACTCTGGATTCCGGTCTAATTTAAACTCAGTGAGTTCGGGCACCAGAAATTACTAAGTTATTATTCGTTGAGGAATGTTTTTGCCATAAAGGACATGTTTTATATTTTTACGAAAATGTGAAATATTGATCAATTATAGTTAGAGTTAATTAGGCATATTTTGAAACAAACATCGAGGTATCACACTCTGGGACGAAGATGGCTGCGACTATGAACTATACAGAGGTATGTTTTGACACATTAATTCGTTCGTTCTTTAGTTAGTTGGTATGTTTGTTAGTTCGTTAGTTCGTTCATTCATTTATTAATTCGCTCTGTCGTTCATTCATTCATTTGTTCAATCATTAGTCCGTCCGTCCGTCCGTCCGTCCGTCCGTCCGTCCGTTCGTTCGTTCGTTCGTTCTTTCGTTCGTTCATTCATTCATTCATTCATTCATTCATTCATTTATTTATGCATGTATTACGGTTCATCTTTCATTCATTCACTTACGCATTGATACTGCCATTCACTGTTTAATAGTGTATTCATCCTTTACTTCTTTCTTTCATTATTTAATTCATTAAATTATATACGCTTCCATGGCCGAATGGTTAACGACGTTGCGTTGTAAACTTTCGCCTCTCACCGCTGCGAGTTCGAATCCCACTGGGAGCTCAACTTGTAAGTGAGGAAGTGTCGATTCTTACGGATGGCGGGAGGTGTACAGTACTGGTTCTACCAGAAAAAGTGGGCGGTCTGCTCTCCACCACAAAAAAAATCGACCGTCATATATTACCTTATATGTGTTGAAAATGCCGTAAAACACCATACATACAACCAAAAAACAAACAATACATTTCATCTGTAAAATATATATGTTCTAGATAACGGCCTGTCCCGATTATTGACGGTCTACAATGTCATTAATTAAAAACAGTAAGACTGCAGATTAACATGTGTACGGATGAAAGCGATACGTGTTACGCCCTGTCATACTTTCAATACATACTTGTAATTACAGTATCAAAGGAAATCTTAAATATTAGGCAAATAAATATACATAACGCAGTTGTCTTTGATAGTCCTGAAACAATATTTGCTAATTGGCTTTTAAGTCTATAACTTACGGTGTTATAGTTGTGATGTGGAGTGAAGTATTAGATTGTTTGAGGCATTCTTGAATTTGATCTTCGTGCATTATTTAGAACAAAATATGTACACATTTCAAATCATAAACTTATTGTTATGATATACCAGAGAAAAGAGACAGTTAAAGAAATGAAAACTTTCCGAATTTGATGCAGATTCGTTAAGGTTCGGGGTAAATAGTTGACTGCATAATGCTATTTATATTAAAGAAACTAACCCCACGAAATAATGGCAAAATTATAACTACAAAACGCTATCCAGGTGTTCAGGTCATATAATAATGTATATATTATGCCGATTAAAAGTTTTTTTTCACGGGTTCTTAAAATACCCGTGGTTGAATATACGTATGAAGGAATTATATATTTGGGCTTTGACCCGGCTGGTTAAAGCCGTATATAGTGCGTCTATAGAGTTTGGATTCTGAAATATGTAAGTTAGTGGGTTTACAAACGATGTACATAGGTTGTAAATGGGATTGTTGTTGGCGTTATAGCTACTCATTAAATTTTGTTCTAAAATTATCAGTTGTAGTTTAATTGTGTGTGTATCATTGTTTATATATGCTCTCCTATACATGGAGGAACTTCCGTCTGTATACTGAAGTATGTAGCTCGATTAACGAGACAGAGTTAAATCTGTATTGACATTGTTCAAAAAATGAATGAAATTAAATGCTTAGTTTGTCTTGCCGTTTGTATTAACTCTGTATTAATAGCTCTGCTGTTATCTTAAATTTAATTTAAGTTACATATTATTATCTTAAATTCAATTGAAATTATAATATTTAGTGGTCACGGATTTTTACCGGCCAATTTTGAGCCTCTGCACTGTTTGAGACAGGTTTGAGTGTAATAAAAAAAAAAAAAAAAAAAAAAAAAAAAAAAAAAGGTACGTGTGTATATATGTATGTGTATATGTATATGTATATGTAATAAAATTATGCATTACATGTTGATATATATATAAATAATCACTCTTTTACTCTCCAAGAGAACGAATCTTGAACTGAAACACTTCTTAGTAAGTGAGTAATGGAGAAAATGTATGACAAAAAATGATATGTGACAAAATAGACTTTATATGTTGCCATTTATTGCCGTGTGTATATATAATGTATTGTGTTGTACCTGTGTACTCATGGACCTAAAGGTCTTTTGTATTTTGAATAAATATATATTAACAATGAATCAAAAATGACGAATGAATTTTTCAAATCCCATTCTTTATCTGAAAACGCGGCTTTGACCAATCTCCAACAGAAACGCATTGCATATTCTCTGTAGAACTGTAGATCACATGTGACCCCGAACACTTATAATATCTATATTTTTTTTTACCACCAAAAGGCGCAGCTGGGCCATAATAACGGTGACGACAGTATGATGACGACGGATCCCGTTGATGGGCGTTACGATGCCGACGACGGTGATGGGGTGTCGACCACGCTCACGTTTCAGACCGGAATCAGCTCGGGATATCAGCCCAATACCCTGTCACTGTCACGGTTGTCACGCTTGAGTAGGCACAGCATAAAGATAAAGACGACTTCGAGCTTCCCAAACTTGCTCAGCCTGTACCAGACTCCGATTAGAGAAGAAGTAAGTAGATATGTAAATTAATTAATTTAAATCAATACATTAAAATGTTGACCCTTTTTGCACACCATACATGCTCATATGATGTCGAACCTGTTTGCAGGTCATACATAGAGGATCTTACATGAGTACTCATTCATTACTGAATTTATTAAACGAGTTGGCAAAATGATATAATGCGAGGCTCTTGCCGAACATGATATCATTTTTGCTAACGAGTTTAATAAATTCAATAATGAATGAGAACGAATGTTAGATTCTATTTATCACGTAACTCACATATCGACTTTTACTGCATTTTGCCTATCACTTTCAACTGAGACAGTAGATGGGTTCAAACCCCTAAATTTAAAGCATTAAGGCAGAGGTTAACAGATAAACCTCTGACCTACTTCCTGTACAGAGTTTTAATCGGTGGCCCAGGCAGTAGACAAATATCTCATTCTTTTTCTTTTTTTATATTGGGTATATGTAAATATTTTTAATATGCCACCACTCTTCTTGCAATTATGCTCCTATAGGACAGTGTGGCAGTATCAATAGAATGAATGAATGAATGAATGAATGAATGAATGAATGAATGAATGAATGAATGAATGAATGAATGAATGAATGGTGTTTTACGGCACGTCGACACATAAATAGGGTCATATTGTGCGCAAAAACTGATGAAAGATGAAGAGATGAAGTATTAATTAAAAATTAATGTAAATATATAAAGATAAAACTATTAAAAAATAAGGGATGATATGGTAGTAATATAAACTATATATATAAATCAACAAATGCCCATCAACGGGTATATAAACAAGTAAATATTTATAAGAACACATTATAATGATTTATATAGTCTGAATTATTTGAGGAAATCTAAAACAAGACTAAAATCTAACGTATCAAATAACTATTTCGTAGTATTAACACTGTAGTACCTTTGACGCATAGGATCAAAGTCTACTCATTCCAACAAGATGTGTTTGACCGTTAACGGTGCAAAACAGGTATACATTCTGGTAATTGCTCAGCTTGTAATAAATATGAATGAGTGTAACGTGTATGCCCTATCCTCCACCGGGCTAGGACAACTTCCTCTCGATGAATGGGTCTACTAGAAGAACGTCATTCTCCAACTGAATTGAATTGAGTTTATTGTTAACTGACAAATCCCAAGCGGCTTGCCAAGAGTTACGAATAAATGTGTTAAAAAAACTTTTAAAATCAGTATAAGGTAATTTAGCATTAACATGGCTTGGAAGCCAGCAGAAAATAACAACATTATGAACTATAAGAGAATTGTTCTTTTCTAAAAGCTGAAGCACAACTGGGTTATTATGTATCATATTACACAGTGCTTGAAGAGATGAAAGGGAATCAGAAAATATTACAAAATGGTCATCATCAGATTTCTGAATGTTCAGTTGCCTTAAGTTCAGATGGAAAGATAGAGGCCTTGTCAGGCAGGCGGCTCTTTATCCTGTGTTTATGATTAACAACTGCTGCAGCTACCTTATCTCCATCTTTAGAACCATCTGTGTATATATGCTGAAAGTTACTGTATTTCGATTTAATTTCATTAAAGCTTTGAAAGACAGTATGGTCTGTACTGGATTTGTTACTATTACAAAGATCAAAAATAATTGTTGGTGTTTTCAAAGTCCACGGTGGAATTTGTGGTACTTTGTACTTGGCATCAAATTTAGGTCGATTTCAGAGATAGAAAGTACCTGGTTACATACGTACATATAGCATACAGAATCAGACAGAAACTGTGTTCGCTCTATAGGTTTAACCTATTTCATATTAAGTGTTTGATAAATATATGATAAGAAAAAAAACATTTTATTTTGTTTATTCATATTGTTAAAGAAAACATTGTTTCCATATTAAAATAAATTACTTATCTTGCCACATTTCTTACCTTTTTCTCTATGATTCAATATAATAAAACAACTATCTACTTTTGTTTCTGTCAACGGTTGAAACTATTGATCCTCTGGGAATGACTATGACCCTTAGCAGTGAACTATTGACCTCGCGCAGTGCTTTGGGTCAATAGTCATTCCCTTGGATGAATACTGTTAACCACTGACCTCAACAGAAGTAGATACTACCAGTGTATTGCCTGGAAATTAACATGTTGTTGTTGTTGTTGTTGTTCGCATTTTAGTTTGTTCTTAAAATAAGATAAGTAATAATAAGAAATGCAATTGTAATTTTAAGAATCTGCTTGTACGTGTTCTACCATCGAATTAACAATTCTGGAACTGTGTCCTCAGCAGAGGTGGAAAGATAACATATGCAGCATGTATGGCTCATTTGCGAACTGATCTCCCTCGATAACCAGTGCGATTTATGCCGTATATTGGAAATGTTTCCCTTAGTGTCAGACACCAGTTAATCTATATTAAGCAGAGAATTAAGAAGAATGTTATTGAGATTAAGTTAATCACACATAAATTCTTTTAAATTTCGTAATAATTATGTTTGAAAATATTAGTTGATACAAATTAGTGTAACCCCATAATAAAAAAGTATAATATATATTGCTGCGGGTAATCGGATATTGGTAGCTTAGTGTAATAGCCGCAGCTCGGCCTAGTGTCACTTTAAGACAATATGGATAAATTACATACGGGTCTATGGCGGGAAATGAGGATCTGTTGGGTTTTGTTTGTTTGTTTTGTTTGTTTGAATGGTGTTTTACGTCATTTTAAGCACATGCTAGACCATATATGACGGTCGATTGTTTGTGGTGCACTTATTTCGTGGTAGAAGCAGTACTTCGTTTGCATGGGCAAATAGCTTGGTTTGCGTTCAGCTCTTATTTCTAAGTCCTTTTAGTCGAGACACATGAATCTGCGGATATCTGTTAATACCTTCAAATGTTGCGAATAACTGTTTTGTTTTGCCTTATTTGAACGTCAGGAAATTTTCAGAAAAAAGCTCAAACACACTGATGAAGTAATGACATGTGGCTTTTGTCGTTTTGTGACTCATGTTGATGGAATTGCGTATAAAGACTGTGACATTATATGTCTAATCCAGAAAAAGCCAGTAAAAGGTTCAATGTCTTTCTGTGACGCACGTTCATGGAATTCCGTATAAAAACTGTGACATACATGTATGTGATGCTAAGCCAGAATAAGTTCATATACGGTGATGAAGTAAGGCCATGTGGCTTTTGTCTTTCTGTGACGCACGTTCATGGAATAACGTATAAAGTCATGCTAAATACATTTAAATATACAACACACTCACAGGGCGTTGCTACAGATTAATGATGTATATTCCAAGAAGTTTTCCCTTTGTATGTTCGTTTGTAAAGTATGTTAGCAGTGCTGAATATTCGAACATTTCAAATCATAAAAAGTTGAATAGTTAAATTAATTCATCATTATAATAATATTTTCGCCACAGAAAAAAATATGAAATATTTATTTCCCCAGTTTATAGAGTAGTTTTTATTTGTTTGACATAAAACAAAATGCGTATGTTCTGCGTGGGCACATATAAAATGTACTGTTAATTAACATATTCGGTCATTGCATTCATTACAAACTAAATGTACTATGTATATGAACACTATTACACATTCAGCAAAGACCTGGTGTCTATAACACCAACCTTGTGCCTACAATACTTGATAACAGCGTGGACGAAAATGGAAACATAGACCGCGATAGCAGGTACATGTAACGTGCACAAACCACAAACCTGGTGCATACAACACAAATCTGTGTCACTGGTATCAAGTGTGCATGAAAAACCGATCTTTCAAAACACAAAACACTATTTTGCCTTTTCTGTATCATGGCATTTAATATTATGCATGGCAATCTCTTTGTTTTTTATTAAGACTAGATTAAAATATTTTTCTTTCAGATTGGAAAGTAAACACAAATTCGATAATGTCACTGACTGTTTACGAACGCTGTAGCCATGGTTACCTTTAATCGTGTATTCCAACTCCAGTTAAGATCGATATAGAGAGACTGTTTTTTGATTTGTCATGAATATAGGATATGTTTTCATCGAGAAAAGAGTAATTGTTCAAAGGCCTGTAAATGTAACAGAACGTTAAACCGAACTTTTAATTCTCTCTCAATTTACACTGAAAACTTCATTTTTCAAGCAGGCGCGCACGCATCCAATGTGTCTAAGTAGAATGTTCCACTTTTTGTCATTATCATTCTCCCAACACATGGTATCGTTGGTACTATAGCGACGGGAAAACAATGTAAAATATTAAAATGTATCACATAACGTCCCTTGTTAGCAGTGTCGAACACCTATTTAATATTCTATTGTATGACACACGTGTCATACAACCTGGAAAGATTTTGATTGGTTGAGTTAAACCTGTAACACTACGTAGGTTTATTAACTAAAACTATTTTATTTATAACAAATTCACCCAGATCTGAGTCATAAACTTATTATTTGCGACAGCTTATTAAAATAAAGCACGTTACATTGCAATCAAATTAGTAAAAAATAATTCAGATGGACATAGAACCGCCACGACGTCAAACACACTTTAGCGCCAAAACGTCATAAAATATGTGACGTCGTAACGTCGCGTCTCACACATAACGTTCTAAACTCGTTCCCATTCCATATAAGATTGATGAAACTCGTTATGTATTATTTTTAATTTTAACTCGCCAAAAGGCTCGTTAAAATTAAAATAATTCATAACTCGTTTCATAAATATTATATGGAATGGGAACTCGTTTAAGATCCTCTATATAAGAATTGGTTCATTTATCGACGTTAATGCTGTTTTAAACACCGGTATTAAATGACAAATTTCATACAACACGTTAATGCTTACTGTAAATAGGTTTACTTTTTGTTTAAAATGCGTAAAAACATATTTTTGTCTTAGCCAATTTTCCTTAATTTCAAATATTTAATATTCTATATTTCGTGTACAAAAACAAAATAATGGTCTTCTATTACCCCACCAAGCATCTAAACTACAGCGCTTCCCGTAAATTGGGTAGCGTTAACTGTTCCGTAGACAAATACCAGCGTGTAGCGTTAAACATAATCAAACTTTTACAGTGGTACCAGTGTGGGACCGCTGAGACCACATCTCCGCTAAAGACCACAACTCCGCTAAAGATCACAACTCCGCTAAAGTCCACATTCATTTAAAAAAAAGCTCAGTGTTACAAGTACCACGAGGCATATTAAGCCATGTTTAGCTTTTGAAGCTTTTCACGTTATATAATACACTTGAATTTCAGAGCAACTTGGACAAATTGGAAACGAAACCAAAACGAACAAGGCGAGAAAGGCGAGAAAGAAAAAAGAAAGACACTAACAAACCTGACTGGGAAGAGCATCACGAGAAGAGGGTCTCACATGAGGTATAGAATGTAAACAGTGGAATAAATATACACGGTGGTATGCATAGGATAAAGGCTATGAAGAGAAATCTTCACCATTAAGAAACCGAAAGGAAGGGAGCGTAGCGACCGACCGCGGTTTCTTAATGGTGAATAGTTTTCATCATATACTCTATCCGGCTTAGTGTTTATCGGTAGTCTCTGTATAGGTCACACTTTAAACCATGAAGAGCGATGGTTGTAAATTGTAGCCAGTGTTTGAAATTCTGAGCCAACTGATTGGGTAAACACTAAACATAGACTCGTATATACACACAAAGAAATGAGGTATGCACGTGCGCACGTGATGGAATGCATCTCTTCCTTTTTAATTACTTTATGATATAATTGACCTAGGTACAGATATGTGCACACCACTTTTAGAATTATTATTCAACCCTTAGGTGGTGGGGTGGTTTTACATAGCAATGCAATAACTCATTGAATGTTATAACATAGGATCTCAAACATGGTGTGTGTTTAAGCATTATTAACTCGTTATAAAACACCAAACAGGCCTAGGTCATTTAACAAGGGGATTACCCTTGAGGGGGTTGGCGGGGTCAAACATTAATTTTCGAGATCTCTCCCTATAACCAGATATGAATTTACTGGGCATGAACAGACGGATACAATCATCCAAAAAGCATTGGCACCGTGGTCCACCCCACTCCCCACCCCACCAACAGGCGCCCCCCCCCCCCGCCCATCTGGGGACATAGCCCCTGGGTCATAACCTGTAAATCGTTGAGATCCCCACCCTGTTATAACTATATATACACTTAATGGGCATGAATCGTCGGATACAACCATCCAAACATCATTGGCACCGGGATCCATCCCCACCCCTGGGGTCACAGCCCCTGGGTCATAACTTTAAAACTCTTGAGATCCCCACCCTATAACCATATATTATATACACTTACTAGATATGAACAGACGGATACGTACATACACCCATGATCGGCCTCGGTATCCGTTCCCACCACTGGGGAAAAACTCAAGGTCATAACTTGAAAATCACTGAGATCCCCATCCTATAACCATATACACGTACACATTTACTGGGCATGAACAGACGGATACAACAATCCAACCAGCATCTCTCGGCCCCGTGGTCTATTTACAACAATGAGACATTAACTCCTGGGCCGTAAATTAAAAACTGTTGAGATTCCTACCCTAGATCCATATATACACTCGTTGAGCATGAATATTACATACACTCACTGGGCAAGAACAGGCGGACACAACCATCCAACCAGCATTGGTACCAAGGTCCATCCCCAGCCATTGGGAGATAACCCATGGGTCATAACTTGGAAACATGGAACGCCTAGGTCCTAGGTCACCCTGGAAGTTACACTTGAGGGGATGGGTGGTGTAAAACATTATTTCTCTCTAAATAGGGTCGTGTTGCATATCGAACTGAACGTTATTAAGAGCAGCGGTATAACATAGTTGCTCCAAGGTCATGATAGGGAGTGTGGTGGGGTCAAAGATGTAGCTTTATGGCGTTCGCGGGCATTCGCAATATCGCGCCACCGACTGCGCAATCTAGTTTTAAAGGGAGTACATCAGGCTTTTCATGGGGGTCTAGGTGTCCGACTTAAAATTGACAAATATTGATATTTTCTATTCTACTTGGCCAAAACATAATGAATGAGCCTAAAAATTATCCCTTATTTGCAAAGAAAGTCATTCTGCACAGTAATACGTGCTATCCTAGGTGACGCACCAGGGTTAATTTCAGCATTTTACGTCCGATTCCGTTCTAGCTATATGGTGTTTTCAAAGTTTAGACATTAACAAAATGGTTCTAACATCATATTTTGATTGATATAAGTGTTTTATCATGAACTGGAACAATCTTATAATTTAAGATGTTTCTAGAAAAATCCTGATGTACCCCCTTTAAATAGAAAACCGGTGAAAATTCTACCTTTGTTCCTCCTTGCGTTTAATTGCTTACCATTTCTCTTCAGCAAAGACATATCCGTGTGGATTCTGTCGCTCGCGAGCAGCTTGAAAAGTTTGACAACTATGTTATAACAATGAGAAAGAAGGTAGAGAAACAGCGAGACGAAAGACAGAAATACAACGAAATTCTACAGGAAAGACTGAAGGCACAAGAAGAAGAGGTTTATTTTGTGTATTATATATGTATATTGCGTATACTCCACCCATGTGTGACTTAAATTTAACCTTTTGATTTAAACAATAATTTCCTATGCGCTTATTGTAACCTAGATAAAACTATGTATTAAATTGAATTGGGTTTTACGGCGTACCAACACATGAAAGGTTATATGGCGCCTAACAGGAATGAACATGCCAGGCTCATCCTCCATTTACATCAAAATAAAATATGGAGAATGGACCTTCTCACCTGCAGAACTGCAGAGTTGCTGCAAATACTCCAATTACGATGGAGCCACGTTTCCACGTTTGCATACGCGGTGTCATGAAGACCTTGAATGAGCATGATAAAACAATGATAACATGAATATGAAGGTTGGGGAGGGGGTGGTCCTACCCCTTTGCATCTAGCGGGATTTGCAGTGGTTATATTCTACCCCGGCAACCACACGGGGAATATAAACGATGTTAAAGGGACACACGGCAATCTTGAAGTATTTGAAATGTGTGTCTCGATTTATATATCCAGTATTATTTTTACTTTTACCCTGGTCACATTTAAATAAATAATTGTTTAAGTATTCACTATTTCGTCTTATTATACTATATGTTTTAATATATTATTGGTGCAATAATATGAAAAATTAATAATATGCAAAAACAAATGGCTTAATTCGATTCTTATAATTAACATTAATGATTGAACAAATGCAATTTATGTATAAAAACTAACGGGACGCCGCTAGTTTTAAAAAAATCAAGATTGCAATGTGTCCCTTTAAAAGTAGCTAAAATAAGTTGAAAACAATGTTCTTCTGATAAAAAAACCTATTAACTATATAACACATTTAGAACACAATTCACTATTAACTATATAACACATTTAGAACACAATTCACCTTTCAGAAAGACATACTCTCATATCGGCTATATCTTTGATGTGCATACATAAAATACTCACATAACAGTAGTTGATGAAGTGTTAGACTCATTAAGACACGCAATTAGCAGCGTCTATCCTTGTGTATCAATAAATTATGCTACTGCTCACAATCCCTGGCGTAGTGGTAAAGGGAGTATTGATCAAATGCATAATAATGAAAACAAACGAGCACTGTCATGTTTGAAATATCGGTAAAAAGAGTGCAAATGTGCCAAAACAGTTGTGTGTATGTGATCGTGCTTTTATTTTATTTTTAAAAAATAAAAACAAAACGTTTTCAGGATAAAAGAAAGTTGCGTCTTCATCGAGGACCGAGGCATTCCTACGTTCACGACACAAGGTATAGAAAAACACTTCCAGTTTCAAATTATTGCAAAGCAACACGATTGGCTGACGACCTGCAGCGGAAAGGAGTACTGCGCACGCGCGCTGATGTAGAAAAGTATTGGTCCGGTTTGGATACACGGCAAAAAAGAGGATTGGACATATTTGCTGATGAATCGTCAACATCAGGTATGTGTAGATGGTTATTATTGCTCAATATATTAAAAAATAAACAGTCAAAACTAAGGTGATAGAATACGCACAACGAATACATTTTTCCTATACGTGTATAATGAGTCCTCTTAATCTCGGATAACAACCGTTAGGTTACGGTGTAGGTTATAACAGCGTAAACGAGTCTCCATTGCCCTTCCATAGTAAAGTTAGAATGTTGACAACCTGTTAAAAACCCAAACCTGGTTAGAATTCTGGGAAACTTACTTTATCATGCAAATAAACATGTCTGCTATTAAACATCAACTAGGAAATAGGGGGATTAATACCTTCTAAGAAACATTTCTTCAGTTGTATACTAACACCGGGTCAAGGGTCAAAGCTATTTTTACCCCTTGCAATTTCGTACCCTGTCTACTTTCACTTATGAAATTTATATCACAAACTGTAAAAAACATGATGAGCTCCCTTTTCAAATATCAACAACATGTCCAGAATACAGTTACAGCCAAAACTTAACAGGAAACTGCACTGAAAAAAGGTTTAAAAGAAAAAAAATATTAGCACTCTTTCATACAGAACTACTTTCGTCTGCACCAGGCAAGCACATCCGGCTGATTTAGTGGAATTAAACCTGTAGAGTATATTTTGGATATAAATCCTAATCCCAGAATCTAGGGTATCAACTGTAAGAGGTAACACTATAGTAACTATAAAAGAAAGAACCCTATATATAAGTAAACTCCTTCAATATTAAACTGAAAAAGAAAAAAAAAACACAATAAGCTGCGATTGACGATTTGATCTGATGTTTTATCTTGTACTTAATTGTGTATTTCAGGGTAGAATACGGGTGAATTAATTAAAATGTATTATTTTCCATTCACTGAGCTATAACGTATGTTTCAACTAATTTTTATTTTTTTCATTGTATTGTTTCCAAATTCTCAAGTTAAAGTACCATGGTGTGTATAATCTTCTGATCTCTACAGTTAACTACCCAAACCAGTGGATGTCTACAGGCAATCCAACAATTAGAATACAAGATGGGGACCAAGACGAAACCCTGACGGATGCCATATCAATTCAGCAGCCTAAACACTTACCACCATTAAAGCCGCGAAAACAGAAGAAGGTCGTGATAAACTCTTTATTAGTTTGAATGCGAGCGAACATATTGCAGTGGATTACTTTGTCAACGTATATATTTTACTATCAGGGTGGTGACAATAAAACACAAACAGACTTTAAACAGTAACTCGGTTATTCACTTATGTTATACGCTATATGGTCTTCTTCGTATTTTGTCTCAATTTACTGGTGTTACTCCCTATTTTAGGGACATTAGTTAAACAATGATAACACATAGAGCACGGTTACCCAGAGAATTTAACCTTGCGCTTAAAAGCTGCAGACCTCTACCTCGCGTGTGTACCTCAGATTAGTGTTGAAGTGAGTTAAATATTAAACATCGTTTTTAACAGAACATTACAGTTGCGCCCGCCCGTCTTTGTTTTAAAACAACTGTTAAGAGTTTAGACGTGATCTAGTATTTCTTTCATTTCGTTTCGGCAAGATACCTAAAAATGGATTACTGAATCTTAATGAGGTAACCAATACAGTCACACTCGCTGTTACTTATTGTAAAAACATATTAAGACTGGATCTAGCATTTCTTGCATTTCGTTTCGCAAGAAAGGCAAACATGGATCACCGAACATCTAAATGTAGTGAACAAATATACTTAAGTTATAGTAGAATATTATGAGGTTCAGCAAGACTATAACAGTAAAGCCTTTATGTAATGTTTTTATTACTCAGTTTTGGTTGTTGTAAGATGTACCTGTGTGTTTTATTTTATATTGTCTGCCTTCACTAGCAAATGATTATGTGTAAGCGTTTGTGTTCTACATAGGATTTTGATCAGATAATTTGTTATCTCTCTGAATCTAAAAGGGACACCTGGCAATATTGGCAAGTATTTATCAAGTATTACATTTTTTTAATCCAGTATCATTTTGACTTTGAACCTGTTTGTATATATATAAAAAAGTCGGTTATTAAAATGTGTTGTTCCTATTCTTCTTCGTTATTTTACCATACGGTTAATCAATTATTGGTGCAATATTATCAGCACTTACTTATATGCAGTACATAAGCCGCCATTTTGGTTTTCACGCACCTGTTATCCGCTAGGTGGCGCTAAACTGGAAATTCACGAATTTCCTTTCAAATATTCAAATCATTAAATAATGATGTTCAAACATGCAAGCTAATGGGATTCCGTGAGATTTAAGTAAACCAGGACTGCATTGTGTCGTTTTAAAGCGATTGAGAAAATGTTGCGAAAAAACAACATTCAATGAGTAAAACACAAGTTTTACAATTATTGCCACTATATCTTGTTCGTTTAACGCTGTGAAAATGTACCCTTATGTTAGCTTAAAACCGATATTAAGGTCACGGTACACTTTTTTATACTTAAATAGTGACAGAAAGATTTGGTCTACAAGTCTCTGGAATAATTAGAAAACGTGTACCAAATGTATGACATTGGATCATGATATTAATGGAGGATCTTATATGAGTACTCATTCATTATTGAATTTATTAAACGAGTTGGCATAATGTTATAATGCGAGGCTCTTGTCGAGTTCAATAATGAATGAGATCGAATGTTAGTTCTATTAATCACATGACTCACATACCGATGTTTTTTTATTGCATTTTGCCTGTCGCTTTAACACGCGAAACCGACATAAACCGTGGGAATTATTATCGATTTTTTTGACAGGTGTTATTCGTAAGTTATGTGATAAAACTACTTATCATTATTTTAACGCCTTGAAAAAGTAATACAGTCATCATTTTTACCACACATTAAGTACAAAATAGAAAACTAGAAATCCGTTCGAGATAATATAAAATAATAATAACAATAAAGTATATATATTCAAGTTAAAAAAAAAAGTTGTTTTGGTTGAAAATGATGCCAAAGTTACTTCCCTTGACATAAATCCTCCATTTGAATTTTAACCGCATTAGGTGTGTTGCAGTTGTTTAGATTTTTTTTCCAGGTAACTAGAGGATCTTACACGAGTACTCATTCATTATTGAATTTATTAAACGAGTTGGCATAATGATATAATGCGAGGCTCTTGCCGAGCATAACATCATTTTTGCTAACGAGTTTAATAAATTTAATAATGAATGGATTCTATTTATCACATAACTCATATATCGACTTTTATTGCATTTTGCCAGATAAATAGAGGATCTTCCATGAGTACTCATTCATTATTAAATTTATTAAACGAGTTGGCATAATGATATAATGCATAATGATATAATGCGAGGCTCTTGCCGAGCATAAAATCATTTTTGCTAACGAGTTTAATAAATTTAATAATGAATGGATTCTATTTATCACGTAACCCACATATCGACTTTTATTGCATTTTGCCTGTCGCTTTAACACGCGAAACCGACATAAACCGTGGAAATTGGATTATTGTCATTATCGATTATTTTTGACAGCGCATACTAGGCTCATTTGCACACTTATATAACTAGTGGAATGGTTATATATAGAATGGTGTTATTCCACTCCCACACCGTAAGATATGTGATAAATGATGATATTTGTTTGCAAGATACATAGTTAAATGTAAAATGTAGTATTTTGCCTGGTGGCGGAAGGTAATAAATATTCGCCAGAAGCTCGCATTCCTAAGATACGAAAAATTACTAACCATGTGTACGACTGATTTCTTGATCAAAAATGTATTTTTTAATATCAAGAATACATTTTTTAGCCCTATTGGACTTTCTTTAGCTCTATCGGCCGAAGGCCATCAGAGTTTATGGGATACCAACTTGTCCGTCGTCCGTTCTTCTTCCGTCGTTAACCTTTGCTGTGTTAGCGCAATAGGGACTTCATTATTAATCGGAACTTTTCGAAACTTTGCCAGTGTCTTTATATAAATAAAAGCTAGGAAAGTTCGAAAACCAGCCAGATCGTGTTAGTAATACCAGGCCTGGAACTCACCAACCATTCTTTCAAAAATGAACAAATGTATGAAGTTGCTATTTATTAGTATTACTCTTATGTATACATAGCAGCTTGTTATTCATGTTAAACTTATAGAAATATTTGTGATTGAAATGTTCATGCTTGTGCTTAAGTCTAAGTATATTCTCAGGAATGATTGGTGAATTCAAGGCCTGAGCTATGTCCATTGTTTTGATGAAAAATGTCAAAGTAAGCCTTGCGACATGTACCGTCTAGTACCGTCATTTTTATTTAATCATTACAAAACCTGTCCTTATTGTTTATATCAACGACATCTTGGACAAGTTTGAAAAAGAGCTAAATCTACCAGTAACACAAGAGTTATGGCTCTTGAATTACAGAAAAACGCCACATTTATAGCCTTGTGAACACTCTAGCATCTTCATAATGCATTTGATCTTAAACAAACACGCCAGTGCCTTATTAGTAATACTAGAGTTATGGCCTTTGTTTTGATGAAAACCTTGTGAACACTCCAGTACCGTCACTTTACAAAACCTATCCAGATTGTTTATATCAATGGAAGGTCGGACAAGTTCGAATGAGAGCTAAATCGAACCAGTAACACCAGAGATATGGTCCCTTGAATTACATGACATGCCTTATTTAGCCTTGTGAACACTCTAGCATCTTCATGTTTCATTTGATCTTTAATAAACGTTGCCAGTGCCTTTATATAAATGAAAGCTCGGAGTTCGAAAACCAGCTAAATCGGACCAGTAACACCAGAGTTATGGCCCCTTGAATTATGGAAAAACGCCTTATTTAGCCTTGTGGTACCAATCTTTGCCAGTACCTTTATATCAATGAAAGCTCGGACAAGTACGGAAACCAGCCAGATCGGATAAGTAACACAACAGTTATGGCCCTTGTTTTGCTGAAGAATGCCATATTAGGCCTTGTGAGCATTGAGAACCTTTGTTTTGGATTGTTGATATTAATGAAACCTTGGACAGGTTAGACAACAAGCTCACCGGGGTCAAAAAAAGCTGCACCCGACGTTCCAAAGTTTGAATATAGAGATTTTACATGTTTTGCATACACTTACATAGAAAAAACTTGAAACTTAAAAATATCTTCTTTGAAACTAAAGAGCCAGAGATTTAATATTTAACATTTTAAAAAAGCTGCTTTTCTAAAACTACAAAACTACAAGAGCCAGCGGCTTGATATTTTGCATTTATCAGACACAAAGGCTTTCGAGTGCTCACAAGGCTTAATATGGCATTCGGTATTCGGTTCGAATACCAAAAGTCTAACTAATTTGATATTGGATTTTCGGGTCGAATGTCCAAAATCAAATTATTTTGATATTGGCGATTCGTGTCGGGTTTCCAAAGTCAAATTAGTTTGATATTGGAGATTCGCCAATGCCCAAAGTCAAATTATTTCGATATTGGAGATTCATTGCCAATGTCCAATGTCCAATAATTTAGTTATTTGAGATTCGGGTCGAATGTCCGAAGTCAAATTAAATTGATATTGGAGATTCGCCAATGTCCAAAGACACATTATTTTTATATTGGACATTCAGGTCGAATGTCCAAAGTCAAAGTAATTTGATATTGGAGATTCGCCAATGTCCAAAGACAAATTATTTTTATATTGGATATTCAGGTTGAATGTCAAAAGTCAAATTATTTTGATACTGGACATTCGGGTCGAATGTCGAAAGTCAAATTATTTTGATATTGGAGATTCATTTCAAATGTCCAATGTCAAATTGTTTAGTTATTGAAGATTCGGGTCGAATGTCCGAAGTCAAATTAATTTGATATTGGAGATTCGCCAATGTGCAAAGTCAAATTATTTCGATATTGGAGATTCATTTCCAATGTCCAATGTCAAATTATTTAGTTATTGGAGATTCGGGTCAAATGTCCGAAGTAAAAATTAGTTTGATATTGGAGATTCGCCAATGTCCAAAGTCAAATTATTTCGATATTGGAGATTTATTTCCGATGTCCAATGTCAAATTATTTAGTTATTGGAAATTCGGGTCGAATGTCAAAAGTCAAAGTAATTTGATATTGGAGATTCGCCAATGTCCAAAGACAAATTATTTTTATATTGGATATTCAGGTCGAATGTCAAAAGTCAAATTATTTTGATATTGGACATTCGGGTCGAATGTCCAAATTATTTTTATATTGGAGATTCATTTCCAATGTCCAATGTCAAATTATTTAGTTATTGAAGATTCGGGTCGAATGTCCGAAGTCAAATTAATTTGATATTGGAGATTCGCCAATGTGCAAAGTCAAATTATTTCGATATTGGAGATTCATTTCCAATGTCCAATGTCAAATTATTTAGTTATTAGAGATTCGGGTCGAATGTCCGAAGTCAAATTAGTTTGATATTGGAGATTCGCCAATGTCCAAAGTCAAATTATTTCGATATTGGAGATTCATTTCCAATGTCCAATGTCAAATTATTTAGTTATTGGAAATTCGGGCTGAATGTCCGAAGTCAAATTAATTTGATATTGGAGATTCGCCAATGTCCAAATACAAATTATTTTTATATTGGACATTTTCCAATGTCAATGTCCAATGTCAAATTATTTAGTTATTGAAGATTCGGGTCGAATGTCCGAAGTCAAATTAATCTGATATTGTTTTTTCGGGTCGAATGTCCAAAGTCAAATTATTTTGATATTGGAGATTCGTATCGAGTTTCCAAAGTCAAATTAGTTTGATATTGGAGATTCGCCAATGTCCAAAGTCAAATTATTTCGCTATTGGAGATTTATTTCCAATGTCCAATGTCAAATTGTTTAGTTATTGGAGATTCGGGTCGAATGTCCGAAGTCAAATTAATTTGATATTGGAGATTCGCCAATGCCCAAAGACAAATTATTTTTATATTGGACATTCAGGTCGAATGTCCAAAGTCAAAGTAATTTGATATTGGTGATTCGCCAATGTCCAACGACAAATTATTTTTATATTGGACATTCAGGTCGAATGTCAAAAGTCAAATTATTTTGATATTGGACATTCGTGTCGAATGTCTAAGGTCAAATTATTTTGATATTGGAGATTCATTTGCAATGTCCAATGTCAAATTGTTTAGTTATTGAAGATGCGGGTCGAATGTCCGAAGTCAAATTAATTTGATATTGGAGAGTCACCAATGTCCAAAGTCAAATTATTTCGATATTGGAGATTAATTTTCAATGTCCAATGTCAAATTGTTTAGTTATTGTAGATTCGGGTCGAATGTCCGAAGTCAAATTAATTTTATATTGGAGATTCGTCAATGTCCAAAGACACATTATTTTTATATTGGACATTCAGGTCGAAGGTCGAAATTCAAATTATTTTGATATTGGAGATTCATTTCCAATGTTCAATTTCAAATTATTTAGTTATTGAAGATTCGGGTCGAATGTCCGAAGTCAAATTAATTAGATATTGGAGATTCGCCAATGTCCAAAGTCAAATTATTTCGATATTGGAGATTCATTTCCAATGTCCAATGTCAAATTATTTAGTTATTGGAGATTCGGGTCGAATGTCCGAAGTCAAATTAATTTGATATTGGAGATTCGCTAATGTCCAAAGACAAATTATTTTTATATTGGACATTCAGGTCGAATGTCAAAAGTCAAATTATTTTGATATTGGACATTCGGGTCGAATGTCGAAAGTCAAATTATTTTGATATTGGAGATTCATTTCCAATGTCTAATGTCAAATTATTTAGTTATTGAAGATTCGGGTCGAATGTCCGAAGTCTAATTAATTTGATATTGGAGATTCGCCAATGTCCAAAGACAATTTATTTTGATATTGGACATTCAGGTCGAATATCCAAAGTCAACTTACAAAATACAGCCCTGACTTGTATAGGGAAAATCAACCACAAGCTTATGGTCCTTTACCAAGTTTGTTCAAATATTGATCCTAGGGTCAAATTTGTACAGCAAGTAGGGTGACACAGGCCCTCTTGATTTATTAAGAATTGATTCTTTTCTTTATTATAATAAAATGCACCTTGATCCTTGATTTAAAAATATGGAATTAATCTTTATATTATTTATAATATGTATGTTTTTGACCTGTGTTCATGAACACGTCTTAGTATTTACCCATATATCCAGTAACTCTGACTTCAATTTTGGCAGGGTTATGCCCCCTTTCATAAAACTTTAACTTGCAACCTAACCAAGCTCATAACTGGAAATAACTTAAGAAGTATTTGACTTATGTTCATGAAACTTCACACACATATTCATCTTACCACACAGAATAGTGTTACCTATGACCAATAACTTAGATTTTCATTTCAGTAGAATTATGCCCCTTTTCATAAATCTTTAACCTACAAAAGAAACTGTAAATAAAACAATCGAAAAGTAATGAATTACTTGGATCGAAAACAAACCCTCGATGCCCGGTGCAATCTTACCAAGTTCATAACTGGCCATGACTTAAGAAGTATTTGACTTATATTCATAAAACATCACATTCATCTTACCACAGAGAATAGTGTTACATATCATCAATAACTCCTTTATTTCAGCAGAGTTATGCCCCTTTTCATAAAACTTCAACCTGCAACCTAGGAAAGCTCATGACTGGCCATAACTTGTAAAGTATTTGACCTATGTTCATGAAACTTCACACACATCTTCATCTTAACCAGTCTTCATCTTAACCAAAGGAATGTCGTTACATATGTCCAATAACTCTGACTTTCATGTTGGCAGAGTTATGCCCCTTTTCATAAAACTTTAACATGCAAATTAATCTAGCTCATAACTTATGGTCATGAAACGTTTTACAGTTCTTCCTTATCAATTATCCAATGCACATGTATGCCCTTTTCATAAACGTTAACACTTTAAAACACTGCTCCATAATTCATGAAGTATTGCACCCTCAAACTTTATAGTTAGATTGTACTTGCTGAAATAAGCACACGGCAGGCGACACAAGTGTTCCGTGGAACACCCTTCTAGTGATGTATGTAGATTCCCGTAATGCCATGGACCAGTAGGCATAAAATGCCTCACCAAGGGATTGCGATTTAACAATAGATTAATAGAGAAAATTGTATGTGGACGAAAAACATTTAAGTATTGTTTATAGTTTAATATAACGTCAATTATAAAAACTGTGCAAACTATATACATATATTCATGTACACATGTGTATTAACACATCAAAATTAATGTAACAATGAGCGTCTATTTTAAGGAGCGTCCATTTTAACTGTATGCCGTTCGTCCGTTGGATTCAAACTCAAAGTAGTTTTCAAGTAGCAGATAACATCAATATCTCCTTGCGTAACCCCAATGGTCCGGCTCAGGTTCAAATCTCCGTGTAAACGGCAACGGTCTCCGCCTTGGACCCACGCCTGGGCGTCTTTGCTGGATAGCTTGTCCTAGATTGAGCCAACGATGTTCTGGAAGGCTGAACGCTTGGAAACTGTTTTTCTGGTCAATACATGCCTTTATGTACCCGTTTGATAGGATGAAGCCGAGATGACTGGCGTTCATGGAATGGTCGCCTCGATTTAGCTTTACGTTCCAATTGGCCTCTATGTCTACTTCCATGAACGGCGTTTTTAGGCGGATGATCGATTGCACGGGTGACATTCGCAGAAACTTTATTGGACCACAAAATACGGACACGTCGCCATTGTCATTTTGAATGACCTTGACTCCATTGAGGATGACCTTACATCCTCTCTCTTGATACTTTTCGAAATACGCACGGGATGTGATGTCCGTGCATCTCATGGCCATTTCGTAGTTATAGAAACCAACGTCGGTCTCGAGGAAATAAACGCTCGCGTCGTGCGATAAATCCCGGAAGTTCGCAGTTCCTCCTAGCTCGTCCACCATTTTGTAATCAAACGTATAAGTCTTAAAATTGTTACCAAACATGATAGACTCGGATGTCATTCTCGCCTTTCGCGCCAAAAATAGATCAATATCGACGGTCGTTTCCGATTGGAAGATTTTAACGGCTGGATGGATGATGCAGGCTGCACTTCCGGTATTATTAATGGCGACTACAAGTTTCTTTGTGTGGTTTACCAATCGCATTGCTCTGTCTGTCGTCATTTCCAGACACACGCCTTTTCTGAGAATTACCGTAACAAGACCGTCTTCAGAAACGTGCAGTGCTGGATATGCTAGACCATCTTCAGGGTCGATTAGGTCTTGTTGAGACAGGTTGTACTCGTCGCTGTCGTGCATATCAGGAATATTATCATCATCACCATAGCGAGATACAAAATACTGCAAATCATAGCTGTTGGAGCCCGTGTATGCTATATTATTCGTTATTGTGTTTTCTTGTTGTTGCAGTTGTTGCAACATGGTCTCGTTTTGTGCGTCGCAGAACACATCTGGATGCTGTATGTTGTTATAATAGACAGCAGGAATGTGCATTGGAAGTGAAAAGCCCGTCGCGTCGCTGTTGCTGCCATCCGAAGTAGTCCATACAACGTTATCGGCTGCCTGTGGGTATGTGGAGGGATCGTAGTTTTGTGGTGCGTCGCTGCAGTACATCTCATCGTTAGTTTGGACGTCTTCAACGTTGTTCAAATGTTCAGTTATTACATTAAATAGCTCACCTGAAGGACTCTGGTACAGATGTGTATGCGTCTCGTATGGAATTAAAGGGGGAGGTAGCGAAACATCTGGAAGAATAAACGACTCTTGCCTCGCACTTTCGTCATCTTGAATTAAAGGGTTCAAAAGTGCTTCGTTTTGGTGAATACAATTTGATACCATATTTCCATCTGTGTTTGGCGACGCGACTAGTGCATCCGCAAGTTCTGTTTGTCTTTGCGCTTCATTTGTAGAATCAATATGTTTAACTGTTGTCGTTTGAAAGTGCTCTATCGATTCCGTTGTTTCGTCTGCGTTTTGCGAAGAGTCGACTTCATCACTATGTTTGTCAGATTCTTCTCCTATCCGGAAACTTCCAGTTTCCACTAAATAGTCGGATTCGTTAGATTCGTCGGAGCTGCTCCTTTGGTCATTGTCGGATTCATCCTCGTTTTCGGACAGACTTCCTTTGAGTTGTATCGGTCTTGGTGAATTGACAAGTCTAACTGAACTTTCAAATTCACCTTCTGTATCTATTACGTACATGTTGCAGTTGTCCGGTATGTCGAAGAGATCATGGTTTGCTCTTTTAATTTCGTATGCGTCCTCCAGCGGGATATAAATCTTATGTCCGCTAGGTGTCGTTGCGGTCGCCGTTTGCTTTAAATCGCGCATGCGCCTGTGAGTTGGTCCTTGAACGCCGTTAGCTTGCGCGTGAATGTTTAATAATAGCGGCTCTGAATGATTGTTACGAGCTGTATTTTGTTGACTATGTTGATTTACTACATTTCGTGGGATACAGTTCTTATGAAGCGCTAATATATTGGGAGATATATCAGTCGAAATTCGTCTTTGTGAAGTTTCCACGTCTGAATGATTGAATACTGGCCATCTGTTGTATTGCTGTTGATGATGCTGTTCTTGTTGAGGCCGTTGCTGTGGGTTATAGTTTTTTTGAGCGCAAAGTCGAGGTTTAGATGAATACGTATTTTCAGAGACATCATGTGGTTGGTCATAATTTGAATGCCTTAAATTTTGCTTTTGGTATTCCATGTACTGGAATGACTTATTTAAGTCTGTATCATAGACAGTTGCCCCATGGTAAGCACTGGGGTACGCCCGATCAGATTGATGTTGTGAATTAGGGTATCGTTGTGCTAATGTATTTTGATAGTTCCTGGCAAATGTATCGTACGGTTGTTGGTTTGAATGACTACCATAATTTATGCCATTTTGAGCGTGTGTATAATGATCTGGTGAATAGTAGTATTGCTCGGGAACAGCCTGTGGAACTACAGGAGGGGTAGTTTCATGAATGAGAACGTTTTCTTGTACTAAATTAAAAGAGTGCTGCTGATCACATGCCCCAAACGATGATCCCATGGACGTTGGAACTGAATTAGATGCACATTTCTGCTGGTCTGGTATGACATGAATCGTTTCTGAATCCAGCATCTGAGGATATGGTACGGCGTCAGGTTGTTTGTGGGGTGAACCCAAAATGACAGAATCGATATAAGATTTGGCAGATAGTCCGTCTTCGGAAATGACCAGTTGATGTCTGGGAACAAATACAGTCTCTTGTCCAGTTTGCGAATATTCAAACGGTCCCGAAGTACACGCATTAGCGTAATGATCCGCCGTAATTTCAGTATTTCGATTTAAACTTGTTTGATTTATTTCATTTTGGTCAGTTTTCACACAGCCTTTATTTTCCGTAGAATTGTTGGTTTCATTGTGTTGTTCTGTAACTATGTTGGTACATTCTTTTCCTTCAGCACTCTGTTCCCTTTTTATCATGTCCAATGCAATATTCATCACGGAGACAGTGCATTCAATCGATATATTTGTTTCTACTGCCTGTTTGTCGAATTCTATGGACGTCGACATCTTGTTTCATGTCGCATGTTGCCAAATGACGTCGTCTTGCGGTGGTAACGTTATATGACAACGCCAACGTTCGCGTTTTATGAGGTGACAGTCGTGCGCGCTTTTTCATTTAAAAATGCATTGCGGAAAAAAAATACAATCTCGATTTACATTGTCGTATCTATGTATTAGGCCATATAGGTCCGGGCCTGTACATCAATTTGAAAAATGAAAAAAATCGAAAAGTCCAAAAACGCAATAAAAACTGAATCGAGATGGGTTGGGATGGGTTAAGGGTCAACACTTGTTTTTTATTTTATTTTACAATTTAGCTAATTCATGTATATTCTCAAATTTGTCAAAAAATGTCTTCAAATATCACACAAGTGCTCTGTCAGATATACGTCAGAATGCACCCTTGCATGGCTAAGTTAAAAAACGGGGAAGTATGCCCCCAGAACCCCTAGTTTGTCGGACCTATAGGCCTATATGCATTTCAAGTCAGCTGCGTCACTGATTTATTTATACTTTACAAAAATGTATATATTATTGGTACAATATAACTAACAGTGAATCATATGCAGAGACAAGTTGCTTTAAACTGTTCTAATAAATAATATTAATGATTGCAAACATGCAAAATATTGAAAAACTAAGGAGACGCTGAGAGTTTTAAAAAATCAAGATTGCCGTGTGTCCCTTTAATTTGAAAACAAGGATATGTGTTTTATTTTATGCCGTTTTGAGTCTTAAATATGCTTTTATTGCGTTGATATACCTGTTTAAATATCTTATATTGTATGAAACAAGATTGTCATTTGTCCCATTAAATATATTGAGGGTATCCAACGGATAAATGAACGAAGTCGGCTAATTGTTCAAATTCTCTTCGAACTCATGGTAACAGCTTGACGAAGAGATTCAATATTAAAGGGACATACGGACATTTTATTTATTTATTTTTTACACATTTCAGGAATCAAAACAAACGTCTAGAAACACGCATTTCTTTGTTCTTTCTACCCCCACTCCCCCGCCACCCTCCCATTAATTGCATCAATATGTTTTCTTCTAAGGAAAATGTTCTTCATGAAAATTGATAAATGGCTTTAATCTGCCATATAACGTGTTAAAAATAAAGAATAACATGTGCAATGTTTGAATAACTTATTTTTTACGGGAGTTACGAAAATCCGTTTTTCTTTTAATTAAACAAGGACTGGAGGCGATCTTGAGTAATGATTGGTGTCAATAATGATGATGATGATGATGATGATGATGATGATGATGATGATGATGATGACCATGACGATGATGATGATGATGTTATATCTATTTAGAATAACATATGTGGCTTATAGCCAGTGAGACATATGGTCCTCAAACAAAAACAATATCCACGCACATTTGTTGAAACAATGCTTTATAATGTCATAAAACACATCTAGAAACGTTATGATATATTAAAAGAACAATGCACAATGATTTCTAAGATGAATAAAAAGATGAGCTTTAATATATATACATGTACATTGTTTCGTTTTATGGTTTTAAGAATAGTTTTGTACGCTTAACAGATATACTTATTAAAAATGATTTACTTCTGATAATAATGTCCTAATGACAGTGGTTCGATTCCCGGCCGGCTCATTTCCAGTGATGATTCAGTCTTCGGATATTCGCGTGACCATTTGTTAACCACCTGCCGACCTATGTTTCAAATGATAAAGTCACATAGTCGAACTATTCCTGGGAAAGGATGTCAAATCGAACCAAAAAACAACAAGATTGTTATCTCAAATATTGAAAGCTGCATAATGTGTTCATGATGAGCAGTTTCGTAGACGGGCGTAATCTCAAATAAGCCTTACTTTAAGCATATTAGGGGCATTTTATACGGATAGGGATGTGAAATGTTGATCCTCTCAATGTGACCTTGACCTTAAATCAACACCCCCGGGTTTGAGTTCTGTCATTTTTCTTGATACTGTGGACAATACTTCCAAGTTATTTCAAAATGCTTCAATGTATGTAAAGAATTATGGAGCGGGAACTAATATCGTCTTTAACCTTGAGATATAGGGGATTTTTGACATCTTTGACCTCTACGTGTGACTTTGACCTTTGAGCTGCTCACCCCACCGGATGTTGCGCTCTGAACGTTGTCTTGTTAAGGCTATCATTTTGCCAAATTATTTCAAAACACCTTTATGGATGTAAGAGATAAACAGCGAACACGGAATTATGCGTGACGGACAGACGCACGGACGAACGGACGGAGGCCAATACTATATCCTTCCACCTCGGCGAAGACAACAGTGCAGCTAGGCCTACAGTATGTCTGTGTACAGTTAATTAGTTATTCACTAAACTAGTCAAACAAAGATCTTACAAGTTATATAACAGCGGGGCAAGATGTTACACTGTAACATTTTGCCCCATGTGTACTGTAACATGTTACCCCACCAACCATTTACCCATGTTCATGTCGCTATCAGGTAATCCATAACAAGTCAATTTCCAATACTATGTAACGTGACAGCATATACCATAATGTTTATTATGACCCCTGGAGAGAACGCAATATTTGAATAATAAGGAAACTATACTATCACTTTAAAAATGAAAATTTACTTAGTTGCCGCAACATCAATTGTTTCTCGCTATTTTGTAATGGTCAAGCCAATGTGCTTACCGGCTTCACACAAGATGGCCGCACAAACAAACATTTAGAATGACGATTTCATGGCGTAATAGGAGAATTCGTAAGAATAAAATGTTGAATGTAACATCTTGCCCCGTGTATCATCTTGCCCCGGTCTCCCCTACTCGCGAAGATTCTGTCAGTAAGAACATTCTCAATATCTCTATAGTTGTATAACATCAGTCCAGTCAAACACCCCATTGAATTTAGCTTATATTTAGGAAGACATGTAATAAAAAGGTAAATCCATGGCTGAGCAGTGCGTTTCAGTGATAATAGCCCCGAAGTACGATAATGAAAGCCCTCGGGCCATTATCATTCTCCGGGGGCTATTATCACTGAAAGGCACTGCTCAGCCATGACTTATACTTTAGACTTTAATAGTTTATTATAGTGTTATTATAGTGTCACATATAAAAGTTACAAACATATTCAAATATTACATAAACAAACTTTTATACCCGGCCGTAATAACGACCTATGAGACACTTAAAACACATATATTTCAAATCAATAATCTCATTATATCTACACTATAAATGTATATACATTATAAAAAATTCCATCATCAAATTTGCAACTGGACGGTTTTGTTCAGTCAGAGTTAATATATAATAGTAATAATACAACAACTGATTATATGTACTATCTCTAGATAAATGAGTATTTACATTTAATATATATACTAGTACAATACATACATTTAATATTTATTATAGTATGTAAAACAATTACTTAAAATGTGTAAAAGACTTATACGGTACTAACTTAAAATATCTGGTAAAAAAAAAAAGAAGAAAAAAAGGGATAGCCTTATTAACCGTGACTGCACAAAAACATATGTATTTAAATGTTAAAATTATCCACGCATATATTCACACATTTATCAGTAGTAAATTTAAAAGAGCATATATGTGTATTTAGTGTATTATATAATGAGTAAACTGTGATTCAGTTGAAATATTATTCGTTCATAAAGCTAAAACGAGCCTTTTATACATTTTAAGAATTAGGTTTCCTAACTTGTACAGTAAAGAATCACAGTTCATCAGAAAAATTATTTTTTCTATAGACGAACAATTTAAAAATCTAATATCTAACTGGCTTGCAGTATTTAAAAGATCATATCTCAGATCTGAGTAAAAATCACTGTCGACTAAAAACATGAGTTTCATCCTTTGTAGTTGACTTGGTACAAAATTTATAAAGTCGTTCACTAACAGGTGTTTTCGGTCTAGCATATCTCCCTGTTTCTATTGCTAAGGGCAGATTGCAACTTCTAAATTTAGCAAGAATGCGTCGATGGCCCCTACTTAGATTACACTTTACGTAATATTCAGTTTTAAGTTCTGTCTTATACTTTCTATACGTTCTTAATTTATTACCATTTTGACAGTTTTTTCCATCACTCATTAGTTTTCCAAACCATACATTTTTATCTTCTTGGTTCAGGTATTCACGTATCTTACGTACACAGACTCTTGCATTTGGATTTATACATATCAAATACTCTGCAGAATATGTGCTTTGAATAAACTTTAGCATTCTACATTCCCATGACCTTGATTTATTCAAAAACCATTCATGCAATCTACGTATTATTCTATGTTCTGGCATATTTTTTATTCTGCACCATAATCGAACCGTTTCATTTTTCTGTTTAGTGCCGCAAGACTCCCACCCCAGATCTTCCCTGGTGGAGATATTTGAGCAGTATTGTGTAACTCCCAGAAAATATCGTCCTGCTTTATTTAAAACAGTTTCTATTTCACTGAATTTATTTTGACCCCATATACCAGAACAATAGAATAGTACGGGCTCAATAATGGATTCAATAATTTTTGTATAAACACTGAAAGGCATTCCACCAGCACATATAAATTTAGTATATATTGCACCAAGAGCTCTACTGTTAATAACAAAAGTACTTATATGTGTCTCTTTACAATCCAGATGAAAACCTTCATAATGTGCTTCAGTTTCATATGAAATATGCATTTTAAATGGGAGTTATATTGCTAACAGGCGTACATATACTTCAGATGAAGTGTACCGCTATCGTAATACACGAACTTATAAGAGCATTCATTCACATGAAATAATATGAATGAGTTATACAATGAAACTATCGTAGTCGTCTAGTTTTCAAGACCGAGCTACTATTTAATTACCACTAATTGAATCGTACGGATATTTAGTGCATATGTGCACGTTGAATAAGCAGGCCTGCCAAAACCTTTTAACACAACATCATGAGATTTTTAAAACATAACATTTAACGCGAGCAAAGAACATCTTTAAATGGAAATTTAGAGGGCGCGGCTTGATTTTTTCACTTATTTTTTTTAAAGCGCAAATTTAAATTATTTATGCAATTAATACAAGTTGATGCATTGTTTGATAGTTATAGAAATTAATAGATTAACATAGTCGATTAGAAAGATTTACTTTAGCTTTACCACTATTTTTTTATGAAAGTGCACTTACTTTTCTAAACAGATGCGTACTAAATGCAAATACAAAGTCAAGTCTTTATATTATTTATTTTTATAATCATCGTACACATCATCTGTTATAACGGTTCCACACACAAGGAGTTGCTAGTTCCTCACACTTGCTATTTCATTTAGGTTGACCAATTAAAGAAGCGACATACATGTTGCTGCTATTGCGCATGTCACTGAAGGAACTAATTATCTCCTAAGGTGTTAATTGTATATTCAGTCAGTGCATTACACGGATGACCCCCACTGATTCGACACTTGTAAATACTCGTCTGTCTGGGGAGCGTAACAAGACCGTTTCGGGAAATAGATGATAAACTGTGAACATATAGCTGTTAAATCATTAACATTTTGTTTTGAGGGAAAATCTGGAGATTGTATACTTAAATCCGGAGATCCGGAGATGGACTGATAAATCCGGAGGAGAATCCGGATTTTATCCGGAGATTTGGCAGGCCTGAATATGAATCTGAAACCCAGTATGATTCGGATTGAACCCCGGCATAATGATTCCAGACCGCCTCCAGTCCTGCCTGAATATTTAACCTCTCGTTGACAGAATTGGTGCTTCTAAGATAATATTATGGATTTAACAAGCACGAGTTCCGTCCCCTTTATATATGAGCTTATCTCTCGGCAGACATTGTTAACGAAAAAAAGTCATTTATAACAGGACGTTACCGAGCACTCGTATGCACGTGCTAAATATTATCGATATCAAACACGTGTTCTAACTACTTAAATAACCACTCACGGTTGTTTAACGACTAATAAAAGCATTATCTTTGCTCACATGGCGCGTGAGAGGCAGGAATCATACATAGGAATTCGGGAGCATTGCTATGCCCTTACTTTCGAAAGCTAACGCTACACGTTACATTCTGTACCCGTGACATTTAATCTCCCATGTATCACGTACCACATGCCATTTCACTCCTGTCACTATCACGTAAGGTACGCGTGATAATTCATCCCCCATGTCACTCCTCGTCAATTACTACCGCTTATCGTACGTGTGACATTACCCCTCTTCATTTACTACTGCATAAGTCACGCGTGACATGTTTCCTCCATGTCACCGCTCGTCAATTACTATCCATAAGGTACTCGTGACATTTTTCCTTTCCTCCTTGTCGTCCCTCGTTATTTACTGCCGCATAAGGTACGCGTGACATTTTCCTCCATGTCACCCTCGTCAATTACTATCGCTTAAGGTACTCGTGACCTATTTCCTCCTTGTCAACCCTCGTCATTTACTACATATAAGGTACGCGTGACATTTTTACTCCATATCACTCCTCGTCATTCACTACCGCATAAGGTACGTGTGACATTTTTCCTCCTTGTCACCCTCGTCAATTACTACCGCATATGGTTCGTGTGAAATTTCACCCCACGTCACCCCTCGTCAATTACTACCGCGTATAGTATGCATGACACTTCACCCTCCAAGTCACCCCTCGTCAATTACTACCGCATACTATACGCTTGACACTTCACCTTCCATGTCATCCCTCGTCTATTACTACCGCATATGGTACGCGTGACATTTCACCCTCAGGTAAACCCTCGCCTCGTAAATTACTACAGCATATGGTACACGTGACACTTCATCCTCCAAGTCACCCCTCGTCAATTACTACCGCGTACGGTTACGCGTGACATTTCATAACCATCAATCATGTCATCCCTCGTCAATTCATACCGCGTATGGTACGCGCGAAACTTCACCCACCAAGTTACCTCTCGTCAATTACTACCGCGTATGGAACGTGTGACATTTTATCCCCATGTCATCCCTCGTAAATTCATACTGCGTATGGTACACGTGACACTTCAACCTCCAAGTCACCCCTCGTCAATTACTACCGTGTATGCGACGCTTGAAAAAATGTCTCCATGTCACACCTTTCGATAACTACCGCATATGGTACGCGTGGCATTTCACCTCCCATGTCATCCCTCGCCAATTACTATTGCTTATCGTACGCGTGACACTTCACCCTCCATGTCATCCCTCGTCAATTACTACCGGGTACGGTACGCGTGACATTTCATCCCCATGTCACCCCTCGTCAATTACTACCGCATATGGTCTAAGCGTGACACTTCACCCTCCATGTCACCCCTCGTCAATTACTACTGCGTATAATACGCTTGACATTTCACCCCATATGTCACTACCACTTACGATTAACGCGGCATTTCATCCCTACGTCACTATAATGTTCGGCACACGTGACATTTCACTATCTGTCACTCATGATGAAGTACTAGCACGTCAGGTACCCGTGACATTTCACCCCCTATGCCATCCTTATCAATTACTATCACGCATGGTATGCGTTGCATTGCTTCACGTGACATTTAACCCTATATGAAACTCTTCACTTACGATACACGTGGCATTTAACCCCATATTACTATACCACGCTCGGTGCGTGTGACATTTCACTCATATGTCACTACCACTCTCGATCCGCGTGACATATCACAACATATGCCAATACCATGCACGGTACACATGACATTTTACCCTATATGCCACTATTCACGAACGACTGACGTGACATTTAATTCCCAAATACCACTTCTCATCAATTACTCTCACTCATGGTTAATGCCATTTCATCCCCTACATTGTACCGCGTACGATACACGTGACATTTCACCCCTACGTGATTACCGCGTACGGTACACGTGACATTTCACCCCTTCGTGATTTCTGCGTGCGGTAAACGTGACATTTCATCCCTACGTGATTACCGCGTACGGTACATGTGGTACACGCGACATTTAAATCCCTACACGTTGCATCCCCCCTACTACGTAAATACCGGGTACGGTAATCGTGACATTTCACCCCCTACGTGATTACTATGTCACTCTCTCCATCAATTACTACATCTTACGATACACGTGTGACATGTCACCCCATGTCACTACCACGTACGATATCCTATGTCGCTACCACGTTCTGTACACGTGACATTCACCCCCTATGTCGCAACATCACACTATACACGTGCCATTCACCCCTTATGTAGCAACAACATACAACAACATACGGTTTCACGTGACATTTAACAGTCTACGTCAATCCTCAATATTTACTACCACAAAACCACACGTGGCATTTCACCAACACAAAATGCGTCTAAACAAGGAACACAGTTACTGTTATAGCTTACTGTTATAGCACACCTAGCTGTGCTGGCATGCACTCACTCACTTAATACATTTTCTTTGTGAATTTATCAATGGCAGTTCGAGCATATTTATGGATCGTTGTTTAACTTGTTGCATTGAATTGGCAAGGCTAGACTGAGATGTATCATTAACTATGCACAGCGAGACTGGGGATATTGATTTTGAGGCACTCTGGTGTTTCATATTTGTGCGGTAGATGTTATACAAATCAGCCGGTTCAATTATCTATAGAACGACTGTTTGTTGGAACATATTCGGAATAACGCAGTTTTCTCCGGTGAACTTTTCTGTAAGCAGGAACACGTCGAAGATATTTGACTCCGAAGGTAAATGTTTGTGTTGCACACATGTTAAGTGTAATTCATGTACGTTCTGTAGACACGACTTCTTACCTGAATATTTTAAACATGGCATGTTTATGCTAAAATCGACGGGGACTGGGGAATAGCTACAGAGAATTTAAGGCACATGCGTTCTGACGTTCTAATTTCCGGGTATGGCTCAACCAGTGGGATATGATGTAAAGCTTTAAATCAATCGTCTGAATTAGGGGGAAAAACACAGGTTGGTTTGTGTTATTGGTACGTGTAACCTGTCAACTCGGTTTTAAAAACTAAATAATACCTTTTATTTAGTCCTAGTTTAGGTTGGCGGGGAATAACTTCTAATCCGACGTTGCGTTGTAAACCTTCGCCTCTCACCGCTGCTGGTTCGAATCCCACTGGGAGCTCGACTTGTAAGTGAGGAAGTGTCGATTCTTACAGGTGGCGGGAGGTGTACCGTCATCTATAACCTTACATGTGTTAAAAATGACGTAAAACACCATATAAACAAACTTCTTCTAGTTATATTATTACGTCGAAATAAACACGTATGGTCTTTATGTCGCGCTATATAAAATGTCACGCAAGATATGTCACTAAAAGCTGTTTCACGATATATCACTCAAGCTATGTGACGCTATGCCACGCTGTATGTATGATAATTCACGCTATGTCGCGCTATGTCACTCTCGCTATGCCACACTATGTCACAATATGACACTCACGCATTGCCACGATATTTCAATCACGTTTTGTCACTTTATGTCATGCTTTGTCACACACGCGTTGTCACTCACGCTATGTCATTCTCGTTATGCCACACTATACACACTATGTCACAATATCTGACACTCACGCTTTGCAACGATATTTCAATCACGCTTTGTCACTTGATGTCACACTATGTCACACACGCTATGTCACGATATAACACTCACGCTATGTCACGATGTCACGCTAAGTAACGGACGCTATGTCACTCACGCTACGCCACGATAATGCATGGTATATAACAGTCACGCTATGTATCGCTATGTCACGCACGCTATGCCACGATAAGTCATGATAAGTAACACTCACGCTATGTCACCATGCCAAACCTTGCACTCTCTGGATTTGTGTATATTTTCTTATTGGTCGATACATCTATTTATTAAATTTAAGCAAGTATTAGCCTATTGATACACTGATAACATGTACTGTACTAACTATAGCTATTATACGTTGAAGGTAATAAGCGCTACAGTTATATTTATTGCAAAACCACGCTCGTCTATATATTTTCACATCACTATTGTATTGCATTATGGGCAGGAGGCCTAAATAGTGAAACAAACGTATGTTATGTTCTTTGTATTATCCGGACAGTCAATATTAATGTATTGCATTTATATGGACAGAAGGCCTACATAGTGAAACATTCGTCTGTTATGTTCTTTGTTTTATCCGGACAGTCAATATGATTGTATTGCATTGTGGACAGGAGGTCTACATAGTGAAACAAACGTCTGTTATGTTCTTTGTTTTATCCGGACAGTCAATATGATTGTATTACATTGTGGACAGGAGGCCTACATAGTGAAACAAACGTCTGTTATGTTCTTTGTTTTATCCGGACAGTCAGTATGATTGTATTGCATTATGGACAGGAGGCCTACATAGTGAAACAAACGTCTGTTATGTTCTTTGTTTTATCCGGACAGTCGGTATTAGTGTATTGCATTATGGACAGGAGGCCTACATAGTGAAACAAACGTCTGTTATGTTCTTTGTATTATACGGACAGTCGATATTATTGTATTGCATCATGGGCAGGAGGCCTACATAGTGAAACAAACGTCTGTGATATTCTTTGTATTATCCGGACAGTCGGTATTAGTGTATTGCATTATGGACAGGAGGCCTACATAGTGAAACAAACGTCTGTTATGTTCTTTGTATTATCCGGACAGTCGGTATTAGTGTATTGCATTATGGACATGAGGCCTACATAGTGAAACAAACGTCTGTTATGTTCTTTGTTTTATCCGGACAGTCGATATTATTGTATTGCATTATGGACAGGAGGCCTACATAGTGAAACAAACGTCAGTGTGTTCTTTGTTTTATACGGACAGTCGGTATTAGTGTATTGCATTATGGACATGATGTCTACATAGTGAAACAAACGTCTGTTATGTTCTTTGTTTTATCCGGACAGTCGATATTATTGTATTGCATTATGGACAGGAGGCCTACATAGTGAAACAAACGTCTGTTATGTTCTTTGTATTATCCGGACAGCCAATATTATTGTATTGCCTTATGGACAGGAGGCCTACATAGTGAAACAAACGTCTGTGATATTCTTTGTATTATCCGGACAGTCGATATTATTGTATTGCATTATGGGCAGAAGGCCTACATAGTGAAACAAACGAATGTTATGTTCTTTATATTATCCGGACAGTCAATATTATGGTATTGTTTAATTTGTGTAGCATTATGGGCAGAAGGCCTACATAGTGAAACAAACGAATGTTATGTTCTTTATATTATCCGGACAGTCAATATTATGGTATTGTTTAATTTGTGTAGCATTATGGACAGAATGCCTACATAGTGAAACAAACGAATGTTATGTAATTTGTATTATCCGGACAGTCAATATTTTCTTATTTAATCATCAATAGTTTATTATAGACGAGGATAATAGGATTTGTTTAGGAGATGATCATACAAATGCAAATTCTTTATATCACTCAGGCTACATACAATTATAGCAACATAAGGTATAAACATTTATCACATACTTCTCTATAAATACTTAGTTTTTGAATATACGATACGACACAGACCTAGCTAGTCAATACTTCTCTATAAATACTTAGTTTTTGAATATACGATACGACACAGACCTAGCTAGTCATATCAATCAGGATGAAATTGCCGGGCAATAAAGCTTTATCACACGCGTGAAATAAAGGGTTAAAAAATGTCACATCACGGAAATAGCCGAATGTGCTTTATGATTCTTTCAGCGGAGTAATACGGAAATTACCGATTAGTTACGATTTTAAACGATGTGTCACTGGTATTTGTCATCCTGTTTCGCGCCATATTATTGGCAATGCATCTACATGTGTACGTTGAGCTGTCATCTTTGACCATAACTCTACGGAAATTACTTGACTTGTAATGATAAGAAGATGAAATTAAAGAGATGATAGATATATAGATAGAAGTAAAAAAAAGAAATAAATAAGGCATAATACACGGACCATAAAAATAGTTTTAACAAATTTATAATAAACTCAATGATATAGAACCATCCATGGATAAAATAACCACTTGTGACCATTCATTTTCTGAATTACACATTTTCAAAGTCAATGGCATTCATTTTAAATCAAATTTCGGAAAAAAAGTCGTATAGATCTACACAAGTTTACAGGACAGACGTGCATGAACACATCAAAATGGGGTAACATCTATTAATAATATTATTGTTTTCTCTTTAATTATTTTATGATTACCTGTCTAAAAATTCGGTTTTTTAGATGAATGCTGTCGTATTCGCAATTAGAGTGTTTCCTTTTCATCTTATTAATTTGGTTTACCATTTGTTCTAGATATGCATTTTATGTACACAATTAATATGTATACCCAGTATATTAAAATCAAAATAAGTACAAAAAGAAGTATTTAAGTCCAAATAGCCAGGCAGTTAAACTTTAAACAGCATCCGTTACCGAGGAGTTAACGACGTTGCGTTGTAAACATTCTCGCCTCTCACCGCTGCGGATTCGAATCCCACTGAACGTTCGACTTGTCAAGTGAGAGAAAGTGTCGGGGTATACAGTACTGTTCTACCCAGGAAAATAGGGTGGTCTGCCTTTACCACAAAAAATAGACCGTCATATATGGTCTTACAAGTGCTAAAAAAGACGTAAAACACCATTCAAACAAACAAAAAGAAATGGACAGCTGAAACCCAACAATAGAAGTACCCTATTATTCAAAACACGAAAGACATTGGGGGAAATTATGTTGTTTCGAAATTGTTCGCTAACATAGAAAAAAAACATTGACTATCTTTTATTGATTAATCGAAACATGTCCAAACATTCATCGGATTACATGTGAAATCCCCCGATAGGAAAAATCAATGTCATTGTTATTGCAGACACATAAAACTGATTGAACGGAACAGAAATGTAATTAACAATGAAAAATTTAGTCGTCGTAGGCGAGAAGGGTGGTCTGCACCTACCACAAATAAATCGACCGTCATATACATAGGCGCTGGAGCCGGCGGTCCAGGGGAGCAGTGTATTCAGTGTGTGTGTGTGTGCGGTGGTGGGGGAGGTACAGAGTATGCTTTGGCACCCCCACCGCCCAGCACGCCCCACCCCCACCCCCCACACTTAATTTGAAGAAAAAAAAGAAGAAAAAACGGTTGGCGCTCAAAAAGAACATTTTTACCTATATAATGTTGTACGTTTTGGTGTAATTGAGCGTGGATAACGTTGTAATTGTTTTGCCCCACAGTAATTGAACTATACTTGTTTTTAGTGTATATCTTTCAAAATGTTCGCCAACCCACTCCTCCCACTCCCACCCTTCCGTAATAATTGAAACGTTCCTACGCCCATGATATATGGCATAACATGTGCTAAAATTACGTAAAACACCATTCAAACAAACAATCAAACAGAAATGTCAATGTCAAAATGGCGGTCAAATTACCACGTTCGATCACAACTCAAGTTAACCTTGAAATCGAAAAAGAATCAACGTATCTAAATGAGATTGATTATACTGTTTTACAGCTCGACAACAACATGGCAGTCATTGACAAGCCGTGCAGTATTCTCTACATGTATTAATCATTATATATGTGCAGGAATGCTAACTATTTTATCGATTGCCACGACAATGACAATTATGAAACCCTAGCTTTTATGAGTATCGGAATTACGAGCTGGCATATTTTTATTCACATCGAGCGACGGCAGCATTATCACAACAAACTAACAAGCAAGGTTTTACGCAAGCGTAAAATAGCTGCCTAGAGAAAATAGCATTATTTCTGGGTAGGAACTGGGAACAAAGTTTAACATAATAACAGACCAAGTCACGGGTGTTAAAACAATATTAAAAAAAAAAAGAGTTGTCACGGAGACGTAAACACGCCATGGCCGTTTTTTTTAACACACACTTTCTTCCCAATTTGTGCTACCAAACATTTTGAATCAAGGTGGGCGAATCCTTGACATGCCTTACAAACTGATTACATATTCATCTTTGTAGCATGAGGTGCTAAAGTACACATCAGCACAGAAATACAATTACTCACATGCATGGGATGCGTTTGCGTTAGCGTGCATTACAACACAGAAAAACTGTTCATTGCTACCATGTGTATTTAAGATTGCGTAAACTCAAAGAATCTATTCATTACTACCTTACCATCTGCAATTACTAAAACAATATAAGAGTCGCTGCCGGAACGCGAATAAGCATGGCGATGCTTTACTGACTTAAAGGGACACACGGCAATCTTGATTTTTTTTTATAAAACTCGTGGCGTCCCGTTAGTTTCCTACATAACCTGTTTAGTCATTAATAATAATTATTTGAATGGTTCAAAGCAAATTATTTGTGCATATCACTAACTATTGATTACATTGAATTAATAATATATTTTTAACATTATGGTAGAATAACGAAGAAATATTTAGAACTCAAAATGTTATTTAATTATATGCAAGCAGGTTTAAAGTCAAAATGATACTGGAGTAATTAATCAAATTGATAATGTTTACTCTTGATAAAAACTTCAAGATTGCCATGTGTCCCTTTAAAGAGACACACGGCAATCTTACAATTAGCGTCTAGATTTATTAATCTCGTATCATTTTGACTTTAAACCTGCTTGCATTGAATTAAAAAACATTTTGAGTTTCCATTTGTTCTTCGTATTCTACCGTAGGTTTAAATACATTATTGGTGCAGTGTAATAGTTATATGCAAAATCAATTTGCTTCATACTATTCTAATAATTAATATTAATGAAAGAACAAATGAAAGTTATATAGAACAACTATAAGGGACGCTGTGAGTTTTAACTAACGTGATTGCCTTTGTCCCTTTAATTACCGTGTGCTCCTTTAACCTCGTTTCGCTTGCTCTAAGAGCACAATCGAAAAACATAAATGTTAATGTTTTAGTTAATGAAGGATGATAGAAATAGGATGAGTACACGACAACTTAGATGTAAAGCATCAATTCGCCGGTATTATCGTTGGTGAGATGTCATTGCTTTGGAAGTGTGATTGATGTTAACACTGCCAGTAGTCTGCATGACCTGTGTTCATGGTACATTGGACGTAAATTATAGCTCTAAGCTCTGTACTGAGTTCCCTAATATAAGAAGCTATATGAGAGCTGGCGTGGCACAGTCGGTAGCGCGGCGGATTTGTAACCGCAGGTCACGGGTTCAAATGAGTTTCGTCGTTGTGTTCTTGGGTAAGAACAAAGAACAAACCCTTAGCCTCGTTCGTCGGATGGGGACGTAAAATTAATATATATGATGATATCGCAGCATAACACTACTGAATATATCGTGATATCGCAGCATAACACTACTGAATATATCGTGATATCGCAGCATAACACTACTGAATATATCGTGATATCACAGCATAACACTACTGAATATATCGTGATATCGCAGCATAACACTACTGAATATATCGTGATATCGCAGCATAACACTACTGAATATATCGTGATATCACAGCATAACACTATTGAATTTTATCGAAACGTAATATAAAGAAAAGTTAGTCACAACGTTTTAAATTTAAAACTGGCTGCTATAGCAATGCTCATTGGAATATTTATTCTCCTTCGTGTAAATTTTTCGTAATTTCGCCCAGCGTTTTGACTATTTGACTATTTGTCGTCTTTTCGCTCGGCGTTTTTTCGTTATTTCGCCCGGCGTTATTTCGCTCGGCGTTATTTCGCCCGGCGATTTTTAGCTTAAGTGCGGATTCGATTACTAGTCTAGTATATCTTATATAGAGGATCTTAAACGAGTTTCCATTTCATATAAGATTTATGAAACGAGTTTTTGGCGAGTTAAAATCAAAAATAATTCATAACGAGTTTCATAAATCTTATATGGAATGGGAATAAGATCCTTTTTATCACATAAAATTGCAATCAAATTAGTAAAAATTAAAAGCTAAAAAGACGAGATGGCACATATCAGCCACCATAGAGAGTGGTTCTTTTTTGTTGCTGTTGTTGGGGTTTTTTTATTGTTGTTTTTTGTTGTTTCAGACGCAATTTCAATTTTGTAATCTTACTGCGTGTTCGATTTTGCCTATACAATGGAGGAAACATATCACTGACATTAAATTTACTTGAATACGTTTACATGATATTATGAACATTTGTTTAACTTATTACTATGATCTTGCTTCGGAGATTCGCAAAAACTTATTTAATATCTATTAGTCAGTCGGTAAATCTCAAGGACTTGTGTGTCACATAACATATTTATGTGTTTGTTTGTTTGTTTGTTTGTTTGTTTGTTTGTTCGTTCGTCTGTATGGTGTTTTACGCCATTATCAACACATGTAAGGTTATATATGACCATCGATTTTTGTGGCGGAGGCAGACCATCCACTTTTCCTGGGTAGAACCAGTACTGTATATCTCCTGCCATCCTTAAGAATCGAACATATTTATAGACAGAGACGTAATAAATGCTTATTTTCTGCTATAACGCGTGTTTGACTACTTAATCACTACTTAATCTTTAAAGCTGATTTACATACGTAGACGTGTATACTAATCATTTATAGTGTATATTGTTATTGTATACGTTTATGTTATGATGATGAACTTAATGTACGCATCAGTAAAGTAATGTTCTGCTCTGTATCAATCAAGATGTTCCCGTTCTATCAATCAGATTTGCTCTGAAAATAGTTGTATATATTTAGCTGCTATATCCGCTGGTTTCCCGTTCAAAACATATTTGGTATATTGTATGCAGAAAGATCCCAACATAAGACTGGAATAAGATGCCTTATCATGAATTCGGGAGAAATAGTTATTTTGGTTATCACTCGATACAAAAACAAAGTGTTGTTTTTTGCTTTACCGAAATACTACATCGTGCACTAATACATACATATATATTCCAAAAGATGTAGTCATACGATCGGTTAATTTGCCTAAAATAGCATAGAACACGTACCAATAGGTATTTCTCCTCCTAGTAAAGCACACATTACTATTCGCCTGGCTTCCGCCCGGAGAATAATAAGCTGGTTTCCTGTTAGATAATTGATCCAACCGTTAGGGCACGATTAGTTTTCCAACCTGATTGGTTGGCTAAGCCAGAATTTCATTAATATACGCTACAGTCCCTGGCTAAGCGCAATGCGTAAACCGGAAACGGCCAATATTTTGACCCCTTTATTTGTTCCATACCTGTGGGTAATATAGAGGTGTAACTTTTGCATTCAGTTGTGTATGAATTAAAACTTAAATGACATGTTGTCATTCATATCTAGACCCAATTTAAAAAATAATAACTTACATTCTAATCACAAATGACACATATGCTGCCAAAATTCCACCGAAAAGTGGGGGTCATATATCTTCTAAGAAATAACTTGTCTCATGAATGAATGCTCCCTTTTAAAACATAAACACTGAGATGCCAACATATTGTATTCATACACTCATTTCCATATACGCAACAAAAAAAGAATAATATCAAAACTCACCATTTTAACATGACAATGCTTAAAAAGATCAACAATGTGATAAAAACCAAAATCAGCACTTTAAATTAGTGAAAAATTATTTTTTATAAAAAGAATCGAGAATTATTTACTAGTCGCCATTGTGCGACTACATGTGTGTCTACACCAGGCCGACACTTCCTGTGATGCAATGGGTGTCTACACCAGGCCGACACTTCCTGTGATGCAATGGGTGTCTACACCAGGCCGACACTTCCTGTAATGCAATGGGTGTCTACACCAGGCCGACACTTCCTGTGACGGAATGGGTGTCTAAACAAGGCCGACACTTCCGGTGATGCAATGGGTTTGGCTGCACTGAAATCCAACAAAGGCACATTTATTATAATAAATACTTCTTTGCTAAGCACCAAACCTGTTTCGTAGTTTCACCCCAAAACCCGCGCGATACTGTATTTTATAGGGTGACATGCAAAATACACAAGACATTTGTTTTCTAATCATTTTTTCATAATAAAATAATGAATTCGACATGAACAGGAAATGTGGTACTAAAAAGGTCCTGCCTGACATAAATTAATAGTAAAACAAAATTAATTGTTAAGTTGTATGGTATTGGTAAAATCAGCCACCGTAAAATGTCGGATTGAAATCTTGGTGCTTAGCGAACGTTGAGTAGTTTAATACACAATTGCGTAGTAATTCGAATTATTTAATGGAATTTAGGTAAAAAATCAAATTCTGGGTTTGTCAGACAAAAATTTACAGAGCTTAACTCTTGGCCTTAGAATGCGTTAGAAGAACAACAAATAAATCAAACATCTGGTTAAGATAAATCATGTTTTTATTTGTGATAACGTTTTTTTGTGATTTGAACAAACGGTTGTTAGGCATTTACATGTGGTTGGTATTACACGTTTGGTTAAGTATTGTAGATAAGGCGTATATTTTAGTAGTAGTTTTGTGAAATGATGTACGCCCTCAGTCTGTCGGTAATTAAATAAAGTCAGGTTTGTAGTTTCCTGTAAGCAAAACTAGAGAGATGGTAAAACAAATTAGTTCATGACTAATAATCTGTTTTACACGGCAACCAATTACACAATGCAGACTTGTTCATAAGTAATTTCTATATGTATAAAGAGTGTTCATTTGGCATAGCCAATCTTCCTTTAGGCCCTGCTTTAGTATGTTTAGAAAAGCACTTAAAGTATGCTTGTAAGAACTAATAAAAATGCATTAGTTCCAGGGGCGGATCCAGGATTTCAGCTTAGGGGGGGCGTAATATTTTGGTCAATTTTCGGCTCCGTCTCTAGCCTCATAAAACGTTTGCGGTAGTGCATGTATAGGGTAAAAAAGTCCGTTTTCAAATAAAAGTATTTAACAATGTGTTAATTAAACCACTTATTAGCCATTATGCGTCGAGCGAGCGAAGCGCGCGAGAAAAAAAATTAAACTGAGGGCGTCCATCTAAATTGTTTGATGTTTTATCTACAGTAACATGGACATACACGTATGAATAACAAAAGTCCGTTTTCAAATAAAAGAATTTAACAATGTGTTAATTAAACCACTCATTAGCCATTATGCGTCAAGCGAGCGAGAATTTTTTTTATACTTTATACGAAATTGTTTGATATTTTATCTACAGTAACATGGACATACATGTATGAATAAAAAAAGTCCGTTTTCAAATAAACGGATTTAACAATGTGTTAATTAAACCACTCATTAGCCATTATGCGTCGAGCGAGCGAGATTTTTTGTTTATACTGAGGGTGTGCATCGAAATTGTTTGATATATTATCTACAGTAACATGGACATACATGTATGAATAAAACAGTCCATTTTCAAATAAAAGGATTTAACAATGTGTTAATTAAACCATTCATTAGCCATGATGCGTCGAGCGAGCGAAGCGAGCGAATTTTTGTTTTATACTGAGGGCGTATTTGATATTTTATCTACAGTAAAATGGACATACATGTATGATCCGGAATTTTTAGGGGGGGCGCGCGCCGGGTGCGCCCCCCCCTGGATCCGCTAGTGAGTTCAATTGAACTAATAAAAATGCATTAGTTCAATTATCGAGATAAAACCTATCACGGAGAGCACCCCAGCTCTCTCCCACCATCCCAAGCCCACCCACCTCCCACTACATTGCGAAACTACAGCATATTTTATGCCGAATGAATGGTTAGTTGTCTTAGTTACCTGTTTGAATTATAGGACAAGCCGTTGCGATTAGATTCCGAATTGTTCAGATGTTAATAATGTATAGCCGATAGGTATCATGGGTATACTGCAGCAGAAAGTTGTTCATGATCATGCCAGGTGTCAATCCAGGATTTGAGTTTGCGTGTGTGCTCTTGAGTGGCGAAGGACGTGAACTGCTAGGTCCGTGGGCATGCCTCTGTCCCCTCCAACCCCTACCGTCCCAAATCCAATGTTTTTTTCCACACGTGACATTTTGGGAAATCTAAAATATTTCAGAAAGGTTAGTGGTTAAATCCAATGATGACCGACGGTTGACCGTTGCGGTAGCGGTGGGGATGGGGTTAATCAACTAACGACAGACACACACGGTGGTTCTTTAGTTGAATAGAATGCATATAGACGGCCACATAAATACGTTAATAAATAAAAATTAACGTCTCATATCCACAATTAATTTTCCTTTTGTAATGTTTTTGTTCGTGGTAGATGGATTTGCGCATGCGTCGGCGTTGAACTCACTCACTTTATCTGAGCTCCTTCTTTTCTCCTAGAAAAAACAGTTTATACTGCACAGTTTTTTTTATTATATCTTGGTTTTGGTTTGAATATGAATGTATTCACCATTGATTTAACCATGAAACTTTTATCTACATATAGCATATTTCGGCAGAAATTTTAGTTTTGCAAAACTCAAAATCTTTTTCAAATTTACCACCGTGACAATTTTGTTTACATCAGCTGGAGCAAAGGAATCGGACGTTTTGTAAATACAGTAACCCCATACACCTACGTGTGTATATCTTTTTATATAAAAATAGACAGGAATGTAACGCGAAATTTTCAATTTGCGTTTCTGAAAGTTGTATCCCCGAACTAACGTCGTAATCCGATACTACTGATGTTTTTCTACTTTTTCAGCCACTTTCGTTTTTGAATTGAATAATTTGTTTGTGCCGAGATCCATGCTGTGACGTTATTCTCCGCAGTGAATCTTTTTTTTTTAAATTAGCTAAATAATATATAGCGGCTGAATACTAATATTAAATCATTGCCATGTTTGACATTACATTTTAATGAATTACTTACCAACTCGTTGTCTTTATTTTGACAGTTATTATTATTATTATTAATTTTGTGCAAATCTAGTCTGGTACCCTTCCCCTTCTGCGCTCGCTACTCTCTCTTCTCCACGAAGAGTGCAAGTCTTGCATTCGATGACGTCATATCATGGAAATTGGCACAAACAAAATCTTCACTCCAAAAACAAAAGTAGCTGAAAAAACATACTTTTATTACATTGTAAGTGGCAATAATGTTCTAGATTGTTAGAAAAACATCGTAGTATCGATTTTTGACATGCGTTCGGTGATAAAACTGTCGGAAACGGAATTGAAATGTTTGCGTTCCATTCCTGTCGATTCCTGTGACAGGAGGAAGGGGTATTTGAAAACTTCTGCCAAGGAAACTATGTCATTTGCTTTAAAATATGATTTCAGGTATGCTATTTGGTCTGATCATACTGAACTGCGCTGTTTCCACTCTTTATCAACCAAGGCACGAGTGTAGTAACTCTAAGACTATCTACTATAGCCACGAGTCCCCCTACCTGTGTATACCTGAGCCTACTGTTTGTGACTCTGTCTCATGATATACATCAAACAAGCAACCCAAGTATCCCTGTGGCCATTGTGGAAAGGCTGTGAGAGACAATACAGATGCCATCCAGTGCGATTCTTGCGAAACCTGGTTTCACTTTAAGTGCACTGGCATGACCCATGACAATTACCTGGTGCATGTAGCCCATGATTCCTACTCTTGGCCGTGTTTATGTTGTGGACTATCAAACTTTAGTGCATCCTACTTTGATACCTCACTCTCATCCCTCGCTAATCCTAATATATACAGTAGCCTCGAGGTGTCAGAACCGGAGTTTGCTCTCACGTCCACCCCAAAAAAATCAAAAGGTAAGTGTACGTTAATAGTAAAAACAAATCTCTTAAACTTAAGGTTTTAAATGTTAACCTTCGTTCCGTCATAAACAAGACTGATGAATTCCACACTCTGATCGACAGACACGCCAGATGTTCGTATTGGTACAGAATCATGGCTACCACCTGACATAATATGCTCCTCAGAATTCCTACCTGAAGGCTTCTCCTTAGTCAGAGAAGATAGGAAAGGCAGAACAAAACGCAGTGGCGGTGTTTTTGTCATGGTAAGTAAATATTTAGTATGCTCCCATGAACGTACACCACTGACTGTGAAATAACATGGGTGAGTCTGCAAGTAGTTGGTGCCAAACCCCATTACATAGCTGCTCTTTACCGGCCCCATGAAAATGATAAGAAAATGCCTGATCTAACTTAGGAAGTCACTTGAAATGGTAAGTAAAATATGGCTAATTGGTGATATGAATTTCCCAAAGTTCAACTGGAGTGGGGATTCACCAACCCCCTTACAGGACTGCAAATATAAGGCATTATAGGAAGATTGTATTGCAATTATGTACGATTTTAACCTTGTCCAAATGGTCCAAGAGCCTACATGCTCCAACAATATTTTGGATCTCTTTTTAACTACAAATAATACTCTAATTTAAACTGTTTCTATAATTCCTGGTATCAGTGGCCATGATATTGTCTGTGTTGGTGTCAATTTTTAAAAATAAAACCAAGCCGTATATATTTATATAAACAAGTTAACTCGGAGCTCTTCAAGTCCAAGATGGAATCCTTCAAAGACTCCTTCTTAGCTGATTACCAAGGTAAGTCCGTACAAGAGCTCTGGGACGAGTTGACTGTATACCTCCAGAAGTCCCAAGATGACTGTGTGTCATCAAAACAAATACGAGGTAATCGATCTCTTCCTTGGAGCGCACAGGACATCAGACGATCAATTCAGAAAAGAAACAAGCTCTATGATAGGTGCAGAAAAACTAAGTGCCAGAAGACAAAACAAGCCCATCTGAAATTGAGACACCTAGTTAGGATAAAGGTAAGAGATGCCCATAATGCATACATTGAAAACCTTCTAGGTGTAAATGACGAAAATGATGGTGACACTAAAGTGGACAGTAAGAAGTTGTTCTCCTTCCTGACGGGATCCAGACGGGACAGTGAAGGGATATCTCCCCTCTCCTACCAAATGGTAAGTTACACTCTGACACCACTGCAAAGGCTAATATTCTTAACGAGCAGTTCCAGTCTATCTTCTCCCAAGGACACCAGTGGATACAGATAGCTTTCCAACAGACACTGGAAACCATACCCCCATCATGCCCGATATTGATACATTAACAAACGGTATTTTAAAACTTTTAAACGGCCTTAACCCAGCAAAGCAGCTGGCCTAGACAGGATCATTGAACTCGAACAACATACTGTATGAACTCCAACACGGGTTCAGAGAAAAGAGATTCTGTAAGACTCAATTAGCCATGTTGATTGATGACCTGGCAAAAACATGCAGTCAAGGTAAGCAGACCGATTTAATCCTCTTTGCAAGGCCTTTGACAAAGCCAACCGTGAGAAACTGCTATACAAGCTTGGTGTTACAGGTGAGACCATAAACTGGATACGGACATTTCTCAGTGACAGGACGCAGACAGTAGTGCACGAAGGTGAGAAATCAGACACTACCAGTTACATCCGGTGTTCCTCAAGGTTCTGTCCTAGGCCCGATACTGTTTCTTTTGTATATTAACGATCTGCCTGAAAGTATCACCTCTCAAGTAAGGTTGTTTGCTGATGACACAGCAGTTTACCTGACGATTGACGACCAACAAACCGATGAAAACATACTCCAGACATATTCACTTCCGAGGTGGGAGACATGGAATTTAATGCGTCTAAATTTGAAGTCATTAAAATCACAAAGTCGAAATACCCACTTCCCACAAACTACATACTTCACGGACAGACGCTTAAGACAACTGAGAGTGCTCGCTACCTTGGTGTTGACATCACAAGCAACCTATGACATAAACAGGGTAGCAGCCTAGCAGGTACGGCAAACAGACCGCTCGGCTTTATTAAACGTAGTATAATGGGTAAATCTCCCAAACTTCAGGAATGTGCATATAATGCCCTTGTCCTCCCACAACTAGAGTATGCCAGCAGCATTTGGGACCCCCACACAAGTTCAAAATCGACAGACTTGAAAAAGTTCAACGTCGAGCAGCAAGCTGGACGTTAAACGACTACTCGAGCTACTCGAGTGTTACTTGTATGTTGGAGAGGTTGGGATGGAGTCTGTGAGAGAAACGTCGAGCAGATGCACGCCATTTCCTTTTCTATAAAATAGTGCATGATATGGTAGCTGTCCCTATTCCACAACACTTCGAACCCAACCATAGGGTTTCGAGGTATTGTCACTCCATGACTTTTAGACAGATTCCATACAGATTTTACACAATTTACAACATGATTTAGGCTTAAACACTTCATTGATACAATATCTGTAATTTAAAACACAATTAAAAAATATTTACTAGGTTGATTTTTATTTAATCTAATGTATGTGACCTCTACGAAAAATACGAAATACATACGCTGTCTAGCTGAACATTTGGTGCTTCGGTCAAACACTTCTGAAATTGAATTGAATATCAACATGGGATTTTCTGTATCATCAGTCTTTTAAACTGCAGGTATATGCTAAAAGAAAGAATACACCTTTTTTTAAAATTCAAAATTGCATAAAGTGGCGGGAAAAAAGAATTATTTTCTTCTTTTTTCCTTTAGTCTCTAGGTCCGTGAGCCCTCTGGGGGAGATAATGCAGGTGTGAGGCCTTAATGAGGATGCCATTGACGACGACGACGATGTTGGTTATGATGATGATAATGGTGATGATGATCATGATGATCATGATGTGACTTTAATGGATCTTGGGCTATGTCACAAAGTTTCAGACCACCTTGGGTGGTCTTAAGTAGAATCAACGAGTTTCAGACCAACTATGTGTCGTCTTGTACTGATTCAGAAAGGTTTAGACCCCTGTTTGTTAGCTTTGCCTAAGTCAGAGACGGTCAGACCACGTGTGTGTTGTCTTGGGGTAAGTTAGAGAGGTTCACAGTCATTTATATCGTCTTGGGCTATGTCAGAGAGGTTTATAGCCCTGTATGTCGTCTTGTACAGAGTCAGAGCGATTCAGATCCCCTGTGCGTGGTCTTTGACTAAGTCGCTGAGTTGCATACCCATGTTGGGTTATATTAAAGAGATTTAGACCACTATGTGTCGTCTTTGTCAGAGAGGCTCAGACCCCTGTTCATGGCCTGGGACTGAGTCAGAGAGTTTAAGACCCTTGTACGTGGTTCTGGTCTGAGTCAGAAAAGGTGAGACCCCTGTGTGTGGTATAGGACTAAGTCACAGAGCATCAGACCCATGTGTGCAATCTTGGACGGAGTCACAGAGCATCATGCGTGTCGTCTTGGAAGGAGTCAGAGAGGTTCAGACCCCTTTGCGTGGTCTGGAGCTGAGTCACAGCCCTCAGACCCATGTGTGTTTTCTTGGATGGAGTCAAAGAAGTTCAAACCCTTTGCGTGGTCTGCGGCAGAATCACAGAATTTCAGACTCATGTGCTTGGTCTGGGGCTGAGTTAGAGATATTTAGAACACTGTACGTGGTCTTATGCTTCTTAGTGAGAGAGTTTCAGAACTCTGTATGTGTTCTTGGACTGCGTCAGAGAAGTTCATACCCCTTTGCGCAGTCTTGGACTGTGTGTCTAAGGCTGAGTCCGATACGTTAATATCCCTGTGCATTGTTTGGGGTTAAGTCCGATAGGTTCAGACCCCTGTACTTGGTCTGGTGCTGAGCCAAAGAGGTTCAGATCCCTGTGCGTGGTCTGGGATTGAGTCAGAGAAGTTCGGACCCCTGTGCGTGGTCTAGGGTTGAGTCAGAGAGTCTCAGATTCCTATGTGTCGTCTTGCGTAGAGTCAGAGAGGTTCAAATCCCTGTGCCTGGTCTGGGACTGCGTCAGAGATTTCAGACCCATGTGTTGCATAATATTTGTCAGTTTCCACTAGGGTACTATTGACTCGATGTTTTCGCTTCCAGAGTACACTGAAGGTATATTGCAATATTATACATACTATTACTGATCAAAAGCTCCAATTTATTTTCGTTCAGCAGTAATATATTAGCCTCTTTGAAATAGTGCACGCTTCTAAAAGAGTTTTGTAAATACTTCTGGTTCTACGCCAGCTAATCAGTGTTGTTAACTGTTTAACATTGTCCATTGGCACTGCATGATGTTTACAAGTAGTCAAATTGTGTTAATTACGACACTTGGATGCACTGGGTGAATAGTTTCATTCTGATAAACCGCACTCAAATAACAAACAAACAAGTCCAGTCTCCATGGTGCCAAATCACGATGATTCTCTCTGGTTAAAATGGCGGAGGGACTATAATCCTTCGATAAACCTTATTCAAATACAAAACCTCCGTTGTGCCAAATCACGATGATTCTCTCTGGTTAAATTGGAGGAGGGTCTATAATCATTAGATAAACCTCACTCAAATACAAAACAACCAATAGTGTCTATTAATAGGGTTATGTTCATGATCTGGCGCCAAACAACAACAGAAAATATGAATATACTCTTTATATTTCCAGTAATTCACATATTTGTGTTTGAAATGCCTGATTTTAAATAAATATTCAGATTCTCTTTACTGAAATGGCATCTTGTCTTCTGTTTTTTCTTTCTTTTTTCTTCTTTTTTTAAGGTACAACACCATACATTATCTGAGACGTGCGATGATTGGTTACACACGTTTTGTTAACATGAACAATGGTCAACTTGGAATAGTTTAGATTTGCTGTGTTGATGAACCGTTAAACAACATTCAATTCAATTCAATTATCAGTGCCTTCATCAGTCCCGTTATCACCCACTGGTTCCCTTCTCAACATCAGCTTCACATTTTCTCATCTCAGAACTCACTCTCTACCCCCACCTCATGTATCACCGTCTCTCTAACCCTCCCAATCCCTTTCCCCGGACCATTTCCCCGTCCCACGCTGTACACTTTTAGCTGCCTTTCCCATTTATATACTGAGCAAAAATAAAAAGTATTCCCTTTTCTTTCCCTTATTATATAGACAGCAAAACAGGAAATAATAAATGATGTATATAGAATAATTAGATAGACCACCACCAATAGTCCAAACAAATGATTTTTTTGAAAAGTTCAGTACACAAGGGAGTTATCCCCCTTTTTCTTAAACAATGCATATTTGGTAAAAATACATACAATATACAATCATTAACTCAATTTGTTCAAGACAATATTCTCTACACGTGGATTTCGAAAAAAAATCATAGAAAAACACAACACCGATTGTGTAGGTAGCAGCTTTTGATTATCAAAATCATCAAATTACCTCCCTTTAAGGTGTCCATAGCATCCATAAAAGAGTATTGCTTGGCACAATTTGAAACCGTTTAACGGAATATTTAGTACTCAGTGACGTGTGCTTACAAACATCAAACATTGTTTAATTAGAGCGATGTTCAAGCTGCCCTACGCCCTCAAAAACTGGCCTATGGGAATACCAGCAAAAAAGGGGGTACTTTTTTTTGGTGAGTATATAAACACGATCGGGACGCGATCAATTCAGTAATTCACACCAAATGAGATTATAAATTAGGAATGATGTACGGACCCGATATGCGTGGGGAACTTAAAGCCTAGAAAATGTTGTATTTTCTGGCTTACACTGAAACATGGCTTGGCCTAACTAGCCTGGCATGGCTTGGCCTGGCCTGGTCTAGACTTGGGACTATTTAGGTCAGGCCAAAGGGTCATTGCTTCAACACTGGGGTTAGTGTTTGAGTATCCAAGTTCATTTATGTTGTTTCTAGATGGTCAGTGGCTCACATTAAGGTTAGCACATGTCTCATGGGACAATGCAGCTGTACTGAGTCTGTTAGGAACTGTGCACCCTGTGAGGGTCATTCAGAACTATTAAATTGATACTTATCATGTTGAAACAACATGGTTTTTGATTTAAAATGATAACATGCAACCAGTTTATGATATAATGGGAACTCGATTTTATTAATGTGAAACAAGATAACATAAAACATTAATACAACAAGCACATATAGCATTTAAAACATATCCCTTGTTTTGTTGTTGGCATAATAACACTAAATAACAAAAGCTCCAATTAAAACAATATACAAATATAATACAATTATAATACAATTGAATATGAATATATGTATAGTGTATGCCACTACCAACCCTATCATCCAGCGACCCTATCACATTTCCACCCTACCAAAACGGAAACACCCAATCACCCATTCGACCATCCATCCACATATCCATCAACCCACTACAAATTCAATTTTATTTAACCATCCATCCACCGACTCACCCTTCCAAAAACATTGCCATTCCATAACTTATTTTTTTAATCATATCATCAAATTAATCCATTGTTAAATAATTTATCCTATCACTAATGTATCAATCACGCAATCGTTTAATCAGTTTCAAACATAAATTTATTTGCCAAATTAATATGAATATATCCTAACTAGCATTGTTTTCCCACTCGCACACTATTATGTTTCTTGCGTCTACACGTTTCTCATGATTTGTACCATTGACATCTCAAAATCAGTTCTACCTCAATGCAACCAATAATATACTAAACCAAACAGCTAACGCACCAGTAGACAATACCTTTAATATCTCAATAATTACAATCAATAAAGCAAAACTAATTTCATTTTGATAGAAACAAATATCTTGTCAATAATGACTGTAAATTTAAAAAATCATTCAGATCACCTGTCTCCAACGGTACCAGTCGGAATATAATAAGTTCATTGTCTACTGGCGCGTTAGCTGTTTGGTTCAGTATAGTTATTTAAAAAAAATATTTGTGAATGCCCCTCATTGCGAAGAACCTGACTAAGGATATGACCTGGAACAATAACAATAAAGCTAAACAATTTTAATATCAGGCTAGGCCAGGTCAATGAGGCCAGGCTAGTTAGGCCAAGCCATGTTTCAGTGTATGCCGTATTTTCTTGACGGAAAAATTGTCCATTATGGTTCTAAAATTACTCCTAATGTTTCTTAAATTGCTCACTTATCGTAATGCGTATAAAAGCAGCGCGCACAATGTGTGGATAACGCTGTCTCGTCACGGTTGTATAGATAAAAGAACAGATATAAACTTATCGTGAAATCCTAGAGAGATAAATTTGTATTTATGCAGAGGTGTCTCTAAATACGGACTATCGAATACAAATCAACTATTTATGTAACATTTTTTTATTGTTGTAGACTAAATGGTGGATAAAATAGAATTAATTTTTCACCAACTTGGTACACATCTATCAATCCAATTGGTTGACGTTAAAACATGTACTACAGTTAAACACCACACCGTACACAACGTACAACGCTCAGGCTTTCATTATACTAGTATAGCGAAAGGATAGAGTGAAAAAGAGTGGTACTATATATACATACACTGTTACACTATCGCTTCTTCTTTCTATCCGTTCACAATTATACTAGTGAAATGCACGCCTGTGGTACAACGCGTTTCTTTGATAACAGGTGGGAAACTTGATGACATGCAGAGTCCAGGAAAACGGCGGACATCTGTATAGGTTACGTATTTCCCTTCCAGTATTTTTTTTATAGTGTAATAGAAAATTACAAGGTGGTTATATATAGCCTATAATGTGCTGAAAATGACCTAAAACCTATTCAACCAACCGACTAATTAATTGTCAATGCATCAACAACAAAAAAATACCAATTTGCGTAATTTCCCTAAAACGTTGAAGCTTAAGTTTGAAATATCTGTCTTACTGGTCCACGGAATTGTTTGGGATATTCAGTGTATAATGTTCAAACATTCATACATATGATCACCTTGACATATGATCACCTTGTACATTTTTATTTCACGTTTTTTTAAATACTTGAAGGAAAAACTTAACCTACGCGGATGTCCGCCGTTTTCCTGGGCTCTGTCATTCAGCTATCCCTCCGTCATCAAAGAAGCGCGTTGTACGGTGTGTAGAGAGAGGGTGCTCACGGAAAATACTTTTGTCAAACTTTTCAGAACTGTATCATTTTATTAAGTTTATAAATCCAAAATTAAATAATGGATCAGTTGATAACATTCAGTTATTTTTCTTTCTTTTTTACAGTCTAATCCAGCGTTTCAGTGGGATTGTTAATCGTAAATTATTGTAAAACCTTGTAACCAGCGTTTCAGTGGGTCGTAAATTATTGTAAAACCTTGTAACCAGCGTTTCAGTGGGATTGTTAATCGTAAATTATTGTAAAACCTTGTAACCAGCGTTTCAGTGGGATTGTTAGTCGTAAATTATTGTAAAACCTTGTAAAAGGTGAGTGAATCCCACTGAAACGTTGGATTAAAGTGTAAACAAGAGAACTGAGTGTATACTTTTAATATTTCCAATCAAGCGCATAAAGTTGCATGATCGCGTAGGCATACAATCCGTGAGAAAATGTTATCTCAAAAATAGGTCGCCGTTACCGTTACCGACGTCGCACTGACACCTTACCCCTTTGTCAGAAACCGGCAATTGCCCGGACCGATGCGATTGCTCGGGTCGATAACGAACCATTTGCAAACTTTTCAAATCATTTTAATATTTAACAAAAAACAGCTTTTGTTTACTGTGTCCCCTGCGAAGCATGGCGGACACATATGTTTTACTTTGTCCTTAGTCTTGCGGCGACTTATGTCAAGGCAAATAATCTCTTGATTGATTTTATGTCTGTAAAACACTTCATCTAAACTTTCCTTCCAAGTCAAATACTCCAGACGAGAAATTCAATTCCGCGGAATAATTTACATCTGTCTTAAATTGAATGTCGAAACATATTGCAGAACATTTCCCGATTGCTTGGCTTGCAAAATAAAGACAAACTGAACATTCAAAGTTCAGGTTTCCAGAAGACAAAGCAAATAGCTACGTCTTTTTCTATTATTTCTCAGGAAGGCACGAAGCATTATGAATATCATTGTCTTGAGGTATGCACAAGTCTGATTGTTCCATTAGGAATATAAAGCCCAAGGCTGATTGTTCCATTAGGAATATAAAGCCCAAGGCTGATTGTTCCATTAGGAATATAAAGCCGAAGGCTGATTGTTCCATTAGGAATATAAAGCCCAAGGCTGATTGTTCATTTAATAGGAACGTAAAAGCAGCTATACATTTCAAATTGTCGCGTTGAAAATGTATAATAATTGAAAATAACCAGAGAACTTTCTAATGTGTGAAAGGCCCGAAAGTCGCCCTTCGGGCATCGATGGGAACTTTTCACTTACTTGGTTTAAATCAAGATTGTATGAGACCGTAAGAAGATCCAAAACTGCGCGTTGGGCGAGACCGAAAGTTGATTAAAAAATGGCAGACTCCTGTTTTGTAGAAGAAATTCAGATTAGACACATTAGGAATTTTTTGTCTGAGATTAGTTACATTAGTTAGTTTACCTTAATATGTTTTGCTTTAGTAACGAAAAAAGCGCTGGTCGGACTAACCCATCTGCAGAAAGACAAATGAGTCCCGTGTCAGCCCACTTGTCAGTATAACATCAACTCAACCCATCCCAAACACCCACTACAACCCGCCCAACATGAGTTGAAAAAAATCAGTTAAAGTGGACTTATAGCCTCATTTTTATTTATTTTTTATATAAATATATATTTTTGTTTTGTTTTGTATTGCTTTGTTGGGTTGTCAGTTGATTGCTATTTTCTTTTTTGTTTTATTTTTTCAGGAGATACACCTCCTCCCTCCCCCCCCCCCCCCCACCCCACCCCCCATACACACACCCTCGCCCCCAAATCTCAAATCATGGATCCGCGTGTAAAAGTCTGAAAGATAGACATGAGATATAAATACAATGAAAGAAAATATGCTTATTGTCAATGTTTCAGGTCTGTGATGTCGGATATTTTGGTGGTTTTGCCTCCGTTGACGGCCGAAGATTGTGTGATATTTGCCAAGAATGCGGACCGACCACGGACGGAAGTGCAAGAGGTCGTTCATTATCCGGCTGCTGATCACCCTGACGGGTCCAGAGTTAAAGTAAGTCAACTATGAAATATGTCCCGGCCTACGTTAACTATGGTCATATAACCATTATACTGTGGTCTGGGAACCAGCTACTATGGTCAGGAAACCAGATGCTAATGTTAGAGAAAGGAGCAGGTAAATTCTCGTGTTCAGCTTTCTTGGTGGTAAGATTATATTGACCTCCGTGGTCGAGAGGGTAAAGATGATGAGTTTGAAACCGCATCTGTCATCGCTGCGGGTTCGAAACCCACTGGGAGTTGTAAGTGAGAAAGTGTCGTTTACTACGGATAGCAGGAGGTATACAGAACTGGTTCTACATAGGAATAACTAAAAATCGACTTCATACATAGCCTAAAATGTGCTGGAAAATGACGATAAACATCATACACATGATACATACACGTATAGTATAACATAGATTCTTTCACCGCTGATTTGTCGCTTGTGAATTAAACGCTCAACTTCCCAACCAATTACAAATATTTGGCAACATTTTAAAGCTAAGGAAAAGAAAACTATTTAGGGAATCGATGGAATTTCTCAAGCATTTATATCAACGTGTTATAGTTGCCGAATAACGAGTACATTTGCACTTCTTAATTAACAAAAGGTAACAGTTATTTGTGCATGTATATATATATTCGTATGGAGTTTAAGTAACAGATAGAGTATGATTTCATCGTGTTGGTTGATTTAAACATCAATATGGGCGTAACTGGTAGGTGTTATTTTCAATTAAATCATTTACACCTGTGCAAATGCGGAAGAAATTTCAGTGATCATGCTACAATGTCGCTTTGTAGTATGGTTGGTGAAATTTCCTTTGATTAATAAAGGGACGGCGTTTTTACCATACTCTAACTTCAAATAAGTAATAAATAGAGCATAGTCGCATCGAGTTGGTTGATTTAAACATGCGTAACCCATCGCAGTGTTTAAATTAACCAACGAGATGAGACTATACTCTGTTTGTTTTGTAGTTATTTCACCTGTCTGCTATACTCTAACTTCCAACAACTGGTAGTTAGAGTACATCATTCCAACAACTGGTAGTTAGAGTACATCATTTAGTTTGAGGTGTTATTTTCATTTTAACGATGTACACCTGTGTAAATACAAAGGGAATTTCAGTGACCATGCTACAAATGGTATTTAGAGTACGGACAGCGTCACTTAGTATATCATACTACAAAACAGACAGAGCCTGTCTTAGCTCGTTGCCGGTTATTTAAAAACCTCGATGGGCTACGCCCATTTCGGTGTTTAAATAAACCAACTCGCTGAGACCAGACTTTATCTATTACTTTAACAATGTTTCAGCCATATCACACTCAGTACTCACGTTACAGTGATGCCAAACCCTCCGTAGACACGTGACATTTTACCCCACCCAGTCAGAGTATACTGACACCGGGACAACCAGTCCTAGAATTATCCTTTGTATGCAGAACGTAAAGCAAAGGAGTGACTAATACAATGCTTATGAAGTTTGTTGGTGTGACCCGGCCGGGGATCGAATCCATGACCTCCCGAATGTGAGGCGGGCGCCTTACCACTTAGCCACGGCCGGATATGTATAAAAGCAGGATAGGTCAGACGCCGCTAGCTGTATCTAACTATACATGCATTGTAAATATTTGAAAGTTGTATTGTTGAGGTTTACCACCACCATTTGCATATAAACTTCCGAGGAGTAGTTCCTACTATAAAAAGTAATCCCTCCTTTTTTGTTGGAAAGGGGCATTATAAGCAGGGGACAGTAGCCCATTTCTATTCGTTTTTGTTGTCGTATGTATAAGAAGTGTATTCAAAGGTTTAAATAGATTATTGCTGAACATTTCCAACTTTCAAATCTATGCATACACTGTGAGCAACTATCAATGAAAACAGCTGCACCCTTTACCTGTTTAGTAAACAAGCGAAAACTTTCTTACAAGATTTGTGACCCCACCTTTTCTGGTGTTTTTTCAAGTGGAAGGCTAATTTTTTGTATATGAAAAATACACGCTGCATTATGCGTACTTGATTTGAAGTTGCAGCAAATTGTTAACATGTGATTTTGACATTGATATCAACGGGGAAAATAATTGGTACGTTTATACCGTGCAACACGTGCACTTTCTCTTTGCTATTTCAGTGCACACTCATAGAAATAGATCAAGTCTCGCACACCCATGCGGTGGTTCTGAGCAAGCCGTCGTGGTCGTGGGGAGCCGAGATGGGGGCAAATGAGCACGACGTGTGCATCGGCAACACTGCTGTCTGGACCAAGTTTTGTCGTCCCGGCGACCACGAGGAAAAACTGATTGGTTGTGATTTTGTACGGTAAGAACGTTCCATAGACAGTTTTAAAAATCTCTGAAAAAGTGTAAACCGGGCGTGTCAGTCCAGGTAGTAGTAATCAGGTATACCAAACTAGACCCAATAAAATAATCGATTTAATTATTGTTAATGAAATAGTTTGGTTGGGAAAACTCGACGAGTCGTCTTGTTTTTGGTGCATAAAATCATGTAAATCATTAATATTAATTCATATATGATGCTCAAAGGTTATAAGTGTGTCAGTAAAGTGGAGCACTGTGGTCTAGTGATAGAGCGTTGGACGTTACTTTCTATTTTTTCCTTTTTGTTACTTTTTATTATTTCAATTATATCTAAGCATTATTCTAGAATATGTACATACAAAAAACTTACACTTAAGTAATTTAAGTTCTCATACTTCCAGAATGTATATTGTGAAAATATCTAATTATTGCTGTTTACTATGCCATCAACTGTGTACAATTAATATCATACCTAGGAGAAGAACATCATAAGTATCTTACTTTCGTTCTAATCCTTTTTCTTCTATTGTGTACAAATATTATGTTGTAAAAAGCTTGTGAAATAAAATATGTTTAAACCAAAAGTCGTGGGTTCGGTTCCCGCCATTGCCATATGCGTTGTGTCCCTGAGCAAGACACTTTATCTGCATTGCTTAGTACTGGTTCTACCCAGGAAGACATCGAGAGTGATTCAAATAAGTGCATAGAGCTTTCGTTACAATCGATGTAAAATAAATAAGTTTAAACTAAAGGTTATAATAAATTATTGTTTTATATATGAATATGAACCCCATATGAATTAATATTGATGAAGTAACAACACAAGTACACCGACTCGTCGGGTTTTCCGTTTCAATTACTTAAACATGCAAATAAATCATTAAATATCTGCTCTTTTTTGGTTTATATAATGTGTACTGGCGCAAGAGTTATAAATAACATCGCCATACTATTAGATTGCCATGTTTTATAGTCGGACATTAGTCAGAGAAGGCAATCCAGTAAACATAATGAATTATGCATACGTGTGGTTATGGATTTTCGTATTTAGTTGCACTTGCGCGCGCACACGAAAACAATTGCGTTGTCTAATTGCCACAGGCATACATCGTGATTGATAATTGTTTGGGAGATAGTTATACAAAAGACAAAGTATAGTATTTGCTAAGAACTAATGTTCTCCTCTGTTGACCTAAAAGGTTAAAGAAACTAACCTGTCAAAAATAACGGCACAATTACATTACAAAACCGTTTATCTAAACTCTATCCATGTGTTCTGGTCATATAATAATGTATATGTGCCGATTAAAAGTATACCATTTTCACGGGTCCTGAAAATACCAGTGATTGAATATGAGTAAAATGAATTATGGGTTGGTAACTCTTAATTCAACGCTCCAGTTTGGCTGGTTAATGCCGTTTATATTGTGTCTATAGAGTTTGAAGTTCTCAAAATGTGTAAATTATATATATACCTCGTCATAAATAGGTATACATATGTTGTAAAATGTGACTGTTTTTGGCGGGATAGTTACTTTAAACGTTCAATATAAAAAAAAGTATAATATATGATTTTAGTAATTTGTTACATTCAAACATGTCGGCGTACAAAAAGTATTACATGTAAATCGTTGACGACAAGTGTACCCTCCCATATACTTGCCGAAATATGAACCATTCACGCGTTCACAGATTTATACATTTCAATGACTGGTCGATATGGTTCTTTTAATCAAAGGTATGCCCTTGTTTTTGTTATAAAATGCAAGTTCGACTTTATGAATTTTAACCGAAGTCGATGTGACCCTTATAACAAGCACATAATGGTGAGCTAACCTGCAATATAGATATACAATCCCTGTGGGATGAAAAGATAACAATATTGATTGCAAGTTCGCATTATGATGTAGATATGAAATTTAAAAAAAGTTTTCGTGTGGAATTACCATGTTCCTGTTAATATTAAATGCTTGCAATTGTTTCACGATCAATACATCTCTGTGTTGTCACTCTGAGATGCGGTTTTATCTAGCCAGATCATAAAACAAAGTAAATTTGAAACACATGAATCACGGAGAAAAAAGATAAAATAAATTGCATGCATAACATAGAACAGTTTTGTCTGACAGCTTGAGGTTAGTAATGTTTACACAAAATTTAATTATAACTAAATAAATAATACATCAAGGGAACATGATGTTAAAGGTGGGGTCCATGTAATAATATCCTTGTTCATGAGAAGTTATATTCTGATAGAACTCTCATAATCTTCTTCACCCCCTCCTGCCCAGCCCACACCTGTCCCCAAATCAATATCAAGCGTACGCAGTTATCCGCGCCATCGAGAATGATTTATATAAGTAGTTTAGCTTGTTTCGATTTTGTGTGTTTGTTTGTACGGTGTTTTACTTCATTCTCGACACATGTTAGGTTATATATGACGGTCGATTTTTTTGTGGTGGAGGCAGACCACCAGCTTTTCATAGGTAGAACCAGTACTGTACACCTCCCGCCATCCGTAAGAATCGACACTTTCTCACTTGCCTGTCGAGCTCCCAATGGGATTTGAACCCGCAGCGGTGAGAGACGTGAAGGTTTACAACGCAACTTCGTTAACCCCTCATCCACGGAGGCACTTCAGCTTGTTTGGATGTAATACACATAAGGTGTCTTTAAATCGGGAAACACATAGTTTAAATGCATGTATTCGCAAAGTGCACCGAGGATTACATTCTTTTTCCCTAACGTCAGACTTTAAACGGTATTTTATGTTTACCAGAAAGCTTCCTGTTCCCTCAAAACATTATAGTGTATATTCGTTTGAAATTGAACTTGTAAATAGTGAAACGCCATAAATAAGTGCTTTCCAACTACAGTTGTTGTTTTTTAGGTTAAATGGTTCATTGCTTTTTTACGATCCCAGGTCTAAAGATAGATCAAGTTATGTTGAGTGTTTAAACGAAGGAAGTGTGGCTCTATGTTCTGTAGATGAAATATGTTAGCCCTCTTGGGAATGAAACACATCTGTCTTTTTAAAATAGAAATAGAGTTTTATCTCAATTCTATAAATGAAAAAAAAATCGTTTTGTTAGCATTTCATATCCTCTCATTGTTGCGTGTTCGAATCCAACTGGGAGATAGACTTGTGAGAAAGAGTCGATTTTCATGGATGGCGGGTCTATACAGTACTGGTTTTACCCAAGAATAAGTGAGTGGCCTGCCTCCACCGCTAAAACAATCGACCGTCATGCATAGCGTAAGGACTATCAGTCAACCATCTTTGATCCAAATAATCCAAAACTTCGAATTTTGGATGATGTGATAGATAACATGGCTTATTTTATTCAGAAATGATGTCTCGTCTGCACTCGCTGGATAAATGGACTATTTTATGGACCAGTTTATTTGAGATAAAAAAAAACAAAAAAACTTTGAGTAAAACTGTACCAAACTTTTCGAACGCAGAAATTCTGCCATATAAGTATTTTTTCCTATATTATGTTCACATCAATAGTGTTGAATTACTGTCATGTACTATATGGTTGACATTGCTCGTGCCTAAAATGCGTACATCGTTGAAAAATTCGCTTGACCATATCTCATCGATTTTGGATTTTTTGGATCAAAGATGACTGACCGATAGTCCTTAATGACTTAACCATCAATCAATCGAAGTATTTCACATATAATTCACACCAATCAAAAACAGTAGTTTGCTTCAAAACAAACCTATATTTAAATATTTAGTGTCGATATAGGTGAAACAGTTTCTACTACAGTTTAAGTTTTTATCTGGTAAGGTCATGGTTTTCGACACGTGCCCATATTCGTCATCTGGTAATTGGAAAATTGACGTTCCGATTGGCGGAGACAGCATACGGTAATTATTCATTAAGAAAATGATTTATATGATGTTCAATCTCATTTTGTATTACACAGCTGATATGACTACTGATTCGTGTCATTACGTGACATGTAAACGGTACACTTGTACCGTTTACAGGACATGTTAGCACATTGTCATGGTTTTATTGTTGATGGGCATCCACAGTGCAGCCATGTCGCCTCCAGTCCCTCTAAACATTGTATCAGCGGAACATGCATGTTTTTTATAGGATAGAGAGTTGTCCGTCGTCCGTCGTCGTCGTCCGTTAATGTTTGCCTTGACGATAGGGCCTTCATTATTAACTGGATCTTTACCAAACTTAGCGAGGATCTTTATATCAATGTCCGAAAACCAGCCATATCGGATTAGTTTCACCGGAGTTATGGCCCTCGATTTGCTGAAAAATGCCATATTTGGCCTTGTGAACACTCTAGCACTTTCATTTATTATTTTTCTTTACCAAACTCGCACAGTTTGTTAAAGGGACTGGAGGCATTTTGGTGACTTTATGGTCTTAAAGGGACTGGAGGCGATCTGGGATGGTATGTTGGTGGCTTTATGGTCTTAAAGGGACAGGAGGCTATCTGGGATGGTATATTGATGACTTTATGGTCTTAAAGGGACTGGAGGCAATCCGGGATGGTATGTTGGTGGCTTTATGGTCTTAAAGGGACAGGAGGCTATCTGGGATGGTATGTTGGTGGCTTTATGGTCTTAAAGGGACTGGAGTTAATCCGGGATGGTATGTTGGTGGCTTTATGGTCTTAAAGGGACAGGAGGCTATCTGGGATGGTATGTTGTTGACTTTATTGTCTTAAAGGGACTGGAGGCTATCTGGGATGGTATGTTGTTGACTTTATTGTCTTAAAGGGACTGGAGTTAATCCGGGATGGTATGTTGGTGGCTTTATGGTCTTAAAGGGACAGGAGGCTATCTGGGATGGTATGTTGTTGACTTTATTGTCTTAAAGGGACTGGAGGCAATCTGGGATGGTATGTTGGTGGCTTTATGGTCTTAAAGGGACTGGGGAGCGATCTGGGATGGTATGTTGTTAGCTTTATGGTCTTAAAGGGACTGGAGGCAATCTGGGATGGTATGTTGGTGGCGTTATGGTCTTAAAGGGACTGGAGGCGATCTGGGATGGTATGTTGTTAGCTTTATGGTCTTAAAGGGACTGGAGGCGATCTGGGATGGTATGTTGTTAGCTTTATGGTCTTAAAGGGACTGGAGGCGATCTGGGATGGTATGTTGTTAGCTTTATGGTCTTAAAGGGACTGGAGGCAATCTGGGTGGTATGTTGTTAGCTTTATGGTCTTAAAGGGACAGGATGCTATCTGGGATGGTATGTTGGTGGCTTTATGGTCTTAAGTCTTAAGACCATAAAGCCACCAACATACCATCACAGATTAAGACCATTAAGCCACTAACATACCATCCCAGATCGCCTCCAGCCCCTTTAATATCAATGAAAGCTCGGACAAGTTCGAAAAACAGTCAGATCGGACCAGTAACACCAGAAAGCAGAAACTGGTGTTATGGCCCTTGTTTTGCTGAAAAATGCCATTTTCTGCCTTGTGATCACACTAGCGCCTTCATTTATTATATGATATTTACCAAATTTGCATTGATAGTTAATAGCAATTAAAGCTTCTTTTTTTTTTAGCTCTATTGGTCAAAGGCCAGTCGAGCTTATGGAATGCTGTGTTGTCCATTGTCCGTCCGTCCGTCTATCTGTTCGTAATTAACTTTTGCCTTGTTAGCATTCTAGCCCCTCCATTTTTCATCCGATCTTTATCAAACTTATACGGTAGTTATATATCCATTAGATCTCGGAGAAGTTCCTGAACCAGCCATATTCGATCGGTAACAGCTGACTTACTTGCCCTTGAATTTGCAAAAATGAATAATTTTGCATTGTGTGCACTCTAGCCCCTTCATTTGGAATCTGATCTTTACACAGTAGTTATATATCCATAAGATCTCGGTCGAGTTCGAAAATCAGCCAAAACCGGTAGGGCCTTCATTTTGTCGGATTTCAATGAAACTGTGCAGGGATGATCAGTACCAAGCCCAGTTGTTCATATCGTCACCGTGTTAGGATGGAATGATTTTGGCGGAGTTATGGCCCTTTAAAGGTTTTGATACACAAACTTTGTCCGGACTAGTTCTGCTGAACCCTTGGCCGGATTTTAACGAAACGTTTTTGGGATGATCAGTACTAGGCCTAGTTATGCATATCGTCGCCGTGTTCCGGTTGAATGATATTTTGGCGGAGTTATGGCCCTTTAAAGGTTTTTAATACACAAACTTTGTCCCGACTAATTCTCCTGAACCCCTGGCCGGATTTCAGCGAAACCTAACAGGGTTGATCACTACCAAGCCTAGTGGTGCATATCATCGCCACGTCTTGGTTGAATGATTTTTGACAAAGTAATGTCCACTTATACACTCATTTTTTCCGGACCAGTTTTCCTGAAAACCATGGCTGGATTTCAATGAAACTTGGCAGGAATGACCAGTACCAATCCTAGTTGCGCATATCGTTATCGATTTGTATGGCCCTATATACATGTTTTAATACACTAACTTTGTACAAACTAGTTTTGATTAACCTCTGGCCAGATTTCAGAGATCAGTACCAAGCCTAGTTGCGCATATCATCTCCATGTACAGGTTGAATGATGTTGACATAATTATGGTCAATCGTGAACGCTCGGTCAATCCCGTCATTCTTCCGGATCCCGCCTCGTGTGTATATCTTCTAAATATTGACATTTTCTTAGCTAAAAGGCAACGGCACAAACAATAGTGCATTGTTGCTATATAAACAATAGAGCCGTCGGCCACTTAATGTCGATGTATGATTTGCGTTGCATGTTTTTTATTTTCAATACAGATGAAGGTTTTATCACTGCGTTCATGCAAAAATTGATGGAGCAATCGGCTAAATAACATTTCAAAATTTGGATGTTAACTTTGATTTTCAATGCAAATTTGTATTGGCGGAATCTAAGGCGCGATGACATGACCAAGATTTACATTCGAGTAATGCTGCGAAGCAGTGTACGAGATGTTGCGAATGAATTATGGCTCCTTATACACAAACTTTATCCGGACTAGTTTTCGTGAACACCTGGCTGGTTTTAAATGAAACTTAGCCGCAATGATCAGTACCAAGCCTAGTTGCGCATATCGTTTCAACGAAACTTGGTTGCGCATATCATTGTCGTGTTCCAGCTGAATGATTTTTGGCAGAGTTATGGCCCTTTGAAGGTGTTACACAAACTTTGTCCCGATTAGTTCTCCAGATCCCCTGGCCGGATTTCAACTAAACTTGGTAGGGATGATCATTAACAAGCCTAGTTGCGAATATCATCGTCGTGTTCCATGCAGTTGAATGATTTTCGGCGGATTTGTGGCCTTTTCCCCAGTGGGGGAGACATCCGTTTTTATGAAAAACAACCTCTAGTTCGTATTTGGTATGGTTATTTAGGGACTCGAGGCACAACATAATTCGATAACTTGCAGTAATTTATTATAACGGGAGTTTCCGTCTTGTGACGCTAACTCCCTCCATACGCTTTGAGATTTCCCGTTCATGTGTGGTGTATTTCTTAGTTAAGGATGTGTAGATGCACAATAAGTGTGTTTTTGGTTCGACCACCTAGGGGGTAATCGGATAATCGGGTAATAAAACATGAAAAAAGAAATCTAGCCAAATGTGAATGCATTTATAAAACGGGTTTTGTCCATTAGCGTAAAGGGGCCCTCTATTACGGATACAACTTGGGGAACTTGCAGATTTGTTCGACTGCCGTATTGCTCAATACAGGGCAAAGGGTTTTGTCATAAATGTCACAACAACTTTTACCCCCCCCCCCCCCCCCCCCCCCCTCCACACACACCATATAACCAGTATAGCGATACAGACTCCCTTAGTACCTCAGTCTGGCAATATACTCAGAAAGCATGCCATCTTTCAGAGGGGATGTTAAGCCGTCGGGTTGTCTGTGTGCAGGGAGATCAATGCCCTGTGCTCCTGAATATCTCGCTGTATTTCTGTGTGAATCGTGCTTCACTCCCGTAAACCTTCATCGAGAACGTGACACCAACATAATAATAATTGATCTAACTGGGCGCAAGCCGTATTGTCATTAGGTACATATTATGTTTACATTATGGTTGTACCATGCACGTCAAGCTTACTTGACGTATGTGAACGAATTGTTTATTCGATAACTACTTGAAATGCACGCAAATTGTTTGTCTCTGAGGGATTTTTAACGAGCAGAGGTGATGTTTCCGAACGTGTAGTAATTATGTTACTGTAGTAATTATGTTACTATTATGTTACTGTAGTAATTATGTTACTGTAGTAATTATGTTACTTGTAAGGGAATGGATGAAGTCAAGATTGCAATGATTACACATACATAAACCGTCCATATGAACAGTGCATTATCCTTCCCACAAGTTGACAAATTTGTCGTAAAATACCCTTAAAATGCGTTTCTTGAACAAATGTATTGTTTCTGAACCTCTAGTTAGGTGTTTATTGTAAGATCAGCAAAATACCATTTGCAGGGATTATATCTGTATGAAATGTTCGGGTTTTATACGTGACCTGTCCACCCGAAAACGGCGGAAGTAGTCCATTCTCACGACTGATTGAAACAAGTAGAAGGGTCTGGACTAAATTGAAATAAGAAAGTATTTTTTCAATCCTTTCTGGTTCGTAGGCACTATATCTTATCCTATAAACATGAAAATAGCTATATTTATAAAGCAGTTTTCTTACCTCACTAACCTGCCCCCGATCGATATCGGTAATGGTCTCACACCACAATTAATTTCCCATAGGGTAACTGTACAGCTGTTTCCAACACATGACCTTCAAAGCGCCCTAGCAGACCTTGTTGTTGGTTTAATATCTTCAGGACTGCTAAGATCTGTAATATAAAACAATAAAATACAAACATTAGCCAGGTTGGGTTTTTTCCTCGCTCATATTTATGCGACCTCTATGAAAAATACCAAATTCATACACTATCTAGCTGACTTCGTGGTGCTTCGGTCAAATGCTTATTAATTTTGAATGCAACTTCATATCAATGTGGGATTTTCTGTATCATCAGTCTTTTACACTGCAGATGTATGCTGAAGCAAAGAAAAACCTCTTTGTCAAATTAAAAATTGCCTAAAATTGAGAAAAAATTAGAATTATTTTCTGTTTTCCTTTTGCCTCTAGGTCAGTGAGCTTTCTGGGAGATAATACAGGTGTGAGACCTAATGGAACGTTAGACAAACCGAAAATAAATTCAGCGTTTAAAACGACCTATGACGCGTTATAGGTAAAACAGGGTGAAACGTGATCAGATGTCCATAATAGCAGACTATCATCAGCATGCCAATAAACATGAAATATATTCTGATCAGACTTGCAAAATAGTCGCCAGTTGCAATGTACGCATTTACCTTAAAGAGGCACTACCTATATCTACGCGATTTTTAATCTAAATTATTAAATACTCAATATATCTGCATTTATATGTATACAAAGCTATTTTATGAGTATTCTAAGAAGAAACATGGTTCGTATTCCAGTTCTGTAAATTATTAATTATGATCAAAACAATATCTTGAATAAAATGCTGCCCTGCCGTTTATTCCTGCCGGAGTACGACGAGTTTTTACGATTTTCTCGGACATGCGCAATGCGATTCAGTTGAAAGAAAACAAACTATTCGGGGCAGTTCCGATAGTAAACGAATCGATCGGAACTCTTCGCCAATCCGACGAGGCAGTTCCGATTGTGAACGAATAAGATCGGAAAATCTTTAACTTGGGAAAATTCAAATTATTTATGAAAATTGACGATCGATTTATTCAAATTGTTTTTTTTAATTGTGTATTATTGCAATTTTCAGACTTGGACTGGAACGCAGCAAGTCCGCAAAAGAGGCATTAGACGTGATAACCAGTCTATTATCTTCGCATGGGCAGGGGGGACTGTGTTGTGAGGATCATAACTTCGGTCTATGGACGCACCACAATTCCTACGTTATTGTTGACAGACAAGAGGCGTGGCTTCTAGAAACCGCGGGAAAACTTTGGGCCGCCAGAAAAGTAACATGTAAGTCGAAAATTAATTAGAAATGTATTTTTTGCGGTCAAAATGATAGTAACGGGACACAACTTTGTAAACGTGTGACCTTGTTTGAATGAATGGACGCACGAACAACCCTTTAACAACTGAGGTCATATCGGGTTTAGTGTTATAATTGTAATATGCAGGTTACGTTACATTGAGTATATGCTTTAAAATAATATTTTGACACATGTCAATATACAATATTGTGACATACTTTTAATGTCACCGACCTACAAATTAAACATATGACCACACGAGTTGAAATGTCATATCTCATTGTAGACTCAGTTTAAAATGTTTGATTGACCTTTAAAGAAAGAAAAAAGGTCAAGGTCACACAATCAACCGGTCAGACTTGAAACACAAACTTTACGTATTGCGTAAAGTAATGCCGCTTTATGTATGAAATGTATATAGCATGTAGAACGTAATAAAAAAGTTGATTTAATTTAACGTTACTTTGACTAAAACAAGTACAAACAAGTACAATCTCGTTTGACAATGAATAACCTTCAGACAAATGGTGTGGAAACCTAAATGATTTGATTTTAGGAACTAGCTACTGATCTGAGATGTACGTGTAGGTGTCATTGCACCATTGATTCTTCGTTTTATATAGAACGAATGTTTGTCAAGAGATAAAACTTGCGCATTTTTCTCCGAAGAAAAGTTTTAAAACACATATCAATGAAACGATCGAGCTTTCGTCCATATAAAAAATGCAATAAAAACAGGGGGTCATGTATCATGTAAGAAAATGGCAATATGTTGACTGACGTTACGTTCTATTTTGACACGTCACAGATAGATTTACCCCATTTCTACTTTCGCGTTACTGTCAATGTCAATTATAGGTTAATATCTCAAACAAACACTAATAAATGTTCCGAATACATCATTCGGATAAATTATAGGTAATAATGACAAAAAGCAATCAAACGTGTGCATTTTGTATCACTAGTAAGGCAGGGACACGTTTATTATTATGGACTATTTTACTAATACACCACGGAAGCACACACGCAATGGTGTAATTACGCCTATATGAATATATGTTCTTGTTTTTGAATGAGGAACAGCAGTGATTTGTCTCCACCGATAACTCTCCAGACATTCAGGGTTCAACCTATTCTCAAAATCTCTTCACTTCGCAGCATGACGAATGTAATACGCATTTCCGTATTGGTTACGTCATCGCGCCTTAGATTCCCGCCAAAACAAATTTGCATTCAAATTCAAAGTTATCATCCAAATGTTGCAATGTTATTCGGCCGGTTGCTCCATCAGTAGTTTATTTACATGACAGTGTTAAAACCTTCATCTACATTGTAACAAACAAACATTCAGCGTAAAGTATACATCAACACGTGTGGTTAGCGGCCATATCGTTTACATAGCAACATTGCACTATTTTCTGTGCCGTTGCCTTCCGCCGATCAAAATGTCAAGATTTTGAACATACCGAAGCACCGTGATACACACTAGGCGGGATCCCGAAGAATGACGGGAATGTCCATGAATATAAGTAGTTCTATGGATTGGCCAAGCGTTCACGAGTTGGTACAACCCATTCGCAACATATCGTACAGTCCGAAGAATGACGGAATTGGCCGAGTTTTCACGATTGGGTACAACCATTTGGTTCATATTGTTTCGCTATATCGGTATGCACTGTAATACCCCATTCTAAACCATTGCACAGTTTTTCTATTTAAGTTTGTTTAAAAGTTGTAAATATTCATGACGCAAAATACCCATTTCAGTCCTTTTTTTTTCTTCTTTTTTTTTTGTTGATACTAAGTCATATTGTTTGAAATGGAATGGTTAGAGGTAATTCCTTGGAATGGTTAGAGGTAATTCCTTGGAATGGTTAGAGGTAATTCCTTGGAATGGTTAGAGGTAATTCCTTGGGGTTTTGTACGAACACGAATGCGTCTGATTGTAATCTTTAAGTGAAGGAAGAGGTTAATAATTGAAAACTGGATTTCGGGTAGCTTTAAAAGTGGCCAAAATTGGGGCAAACCGGTTTCAGACCTAGATAAATAAAAATATAACGGAACACTTGAGGATAGTATGAAACCAAGCCAAACGATAGGGAAACAAATGTTGAAGATATTGTCATGGAAATAGTTCTTAAAACAACCGTTGTGGTACAATAATAACATTAAGATTGGAAGATCAAGTGTTTTTTATAAAAGATGGTATGATAAAGGTATTTTATTTATTAATGATATAATGGATAACAATGGTAATCTTCTCTCTTTTACCCTATTTATCGAAAAGTTTGCTGTACATTCACATTTTTTAGAATATGAAGGAATGACTGCAGCAATAAGGGGCTACCTTCAGAAACAACATTTTGCTCATCTTGCTATCAAGTTAGAAAATCCAATTTGCCCATCAATAGTGTCCCTAATAACAAGCGCACCGAAAGGCTGTCGTCCCATTTATGATATACTTATTAAATCAAATGTACATCCAACATCTATAGCCAAATGGGGACAATATGGTATAAATATAGACAGAGATTGGAATGACATATTCAAAATACCTTTTAAATGTACAAAAGATACCCGATTACAATGGTTTCAAGAAAAAATAAATCACAGAATTACTGCTACAAACATCCTTTTGACAAAAATGAAGATAAAAAACGATAACTCCTGTAGCTTTTGCACAGAGTCTACAGAAACCATTACACATTTATTTTGGGAATGTAAATATACCAAAACTTTTTGGAATATTTTTAAGATTACTTGCAATGATAATAATATAATAGTTCAACCGGAATGGACTACAAAAGTTTTAATTTTTGGGTCTAGTGAATATGACAATGTTCTAAATAAACTAATTTTACATGCAAAATATTTCATATATAAATGTAAGCTAGACGGAAGATTACCATTGTTCGGAAATTTCAAACCACAAATTAAATACATATATCAAACTGAAAAAATAAACGCAATTAAAAGTTTTACATTTGATAAATTCGAAAAACCTTGGTTGACTTATAAATCCCTACTTAATAATTAGTTTTGTTTTAAATTTTAAGTTACACTGTGCAACACATCTAGCTTGTTTCATCTATCTTGTTCCTTCTTCTTGTTTTTTGTTTTGTCTTTTTTGACAAAGGAAAATCCCAAGAAATGTGTAATAACTGTTAAGGTATGTTCCCCGCTGTTCCCACTGAATATGGAAGAGTCACACCTCCATAGAAATATCTTGTCTTTTCTTTATATATTTAGTGGATAACACCATTTTTGTTTCACAGTCAACTGTTGGAAAACTCAGCAGAGATGGTATGTGGATCTTGTATAAAAACTGAAACACTCATAGTTGATTATGTTAGCATTGTATCTATCTACGTTAAACAATTCTTTATACAAGATATATATGCTGGGTTTTGAAAAAAAAAAAAAAAATTCTTTACAATTATCAATGAAGGCGTATTAAAGTAACAAAATAAATATTTTGAAAATTTTGTAAATATCAAAATTTAAAGGGACACACAGCAATCTGGTGTATTTGTAAATACAATTTTTTTTATTTTTTTTTGAAAGACCCTCAGATTGCAGAGAGCCCCTTCTATCAAAATTGTATTTTAAATCTTCTTTTGAATATTGTAAAGAAATATAAAAAAACCTCCCCATTTATATAGTTTCTAATCAAGATATGCATTTTTTTTTTCTTCTAAATATTTTGAAAACTGTTCATATATAATAAATATTATGCATATTACATCTATATCTGTACGGTTTGTTGAGGGGTGGCCCACCCCGACCCTCACAGACCTATTACGGGGTGAATAAATGGATTACCATTAATTTGGTGATCGAAATTAAAAAAAAAAAAATGTTGAAGATATACGGTGAATGGTGTCGAGTATAAGCTTATCAACTTTAGATGTTATTATTACAGCTGGGATACTTACAACGTCAAGCATGCTGACGATTGGCACAAATGCGGAACTGACGTCACCGGATCTGGAAGCGCAGGCGCAGTCAGCAGGATATTGGAAACCTGAAGACGGGCCACTTGATTTTGCAAAAACCTTTTCATCCGATTATAGTGGAATTTCCCTGTCTGAAATACAAACGCCGAGCAATCGATTACGCTGCGGACAGGAAATGCTTCAAACTGCATCAGAAGAGGGTAAGAACTTAGACGTGTGTCTGTAGGGCGTGAGATATGAGAACGCTTGACTATATTTTATTTACTATAAAATTAATGTATGTGGTGTCCGCAAAAGATATATAGGCCTAGAGGATATGTGCTGTTTTAGTGTGAATAACAGACTGTATTTCATCGAAAAGTGAGCCAGCTTTATATGTTCACGAATTCAAAGCATAAGTGAACACATAAGAGATTGATCACATCAAAATGAAATGAAATATGTTATTCACCTCTAAACAACACAATTAATGTTCTTTTTATTTTATGTCTTATAATCAAAGTTTATGCTGAAAAAAAAGTATTTTGGCGACGTCATTGTTTCAGTATGGTGAAGTTGCTCCACATAATTCTAAATTACTTGAACGATTTCAATAAACTACTATACGTGCTCATTTTCTTAGCTATGTTCAGGTCAATGATAGAACTTTCATACCAACTTTCTGGAAAAACGTGTTTTCGAAAAAAATGACTTAGAACATTCCTAAGTTAAAGATAAAAAATAAACAGTATTTTTTCTAAAAAATAAATGAAAATAGCTGTTTTGCATTGGAAATTTAAAACACTTCCGGCAGTAAAAATAAACTATGTAATTCACAGTATCAAATAACACTGCTGCTATTTCACTGCTAAAATGCAGTATTCCCCCTGCGTATCATAAAATAAATTATATTATAATATTGCAGATTCAAATATACATTATCCACAAACTTATTTTGTATAGACACCAATATTTATGTTCTTCTATTAAGTATATATAATGTATATATTATGTATATAGTTGTATTCATTATATATATATATATGTCCGTCGATATAAAAACTGCCGTTGCGTAATTCAGGAAATATGATACAATTTGTAAAATTACATTAATGCACATGATGATTATAATTAATGCAGCATACTTAACTCTATTTTCTGTGAACATTTATGGTTTGATCTGGTTTAAGATAATAGTATACTTTTTCTTATTAATATGTCAAGATACACATATTTGCAAGTTTCATATAACTTTCAGTATACACTTTCCAATTAAATGTCTTGATTTAATCTGTTTATTGCAGGAAAGATCAATCTAGACAAAATATTTCATATTCTCCGTGACGAAGGAAGCGGTTTAAACAGTTGTGGAGAGCTTGTCACGGTCGGAAGTCAAGTGTCAGTAATGGCACCACCTGCTTCCGGTCAGCCATCTTGTCATTGGTTCACTGCGACACCAAACCCGAACTTTTCTGTTTTCAAACCATTCATATTTTGCGAGGGGGTTTCTCTGGGTAACTGCACGAAATCTACTTCGACCGGCGAGCGTCTACGTGCTACTTTCCAAACGGCCGTTGATAGATGTCACCCACTCTACAAGGCACACGAAAGGGGAAAAGCAATTATGGAGACCGGAAGTCAAGCTGGGCAAAAGTTGAAGACGACAATGCAAGCAATGGAACGGCAATGCGTGCATGAAGTTACTGAATTCTTGCGAACATTTAAAGAATCTGATCTAAGCGAAGTGAAAGAATTATTTAGTGACATTGCTGAATCTGAAGCAAAATTTTATTAAAAATGTGGATGTGAGTTTTTATTAAAGGTACTGCAGGCGATCGTGATATGATATGCCTCAAAGGTTTATATATACTGATCAAAATAAATTTAGCACATAAAATGCATAGACGAGATACGAATCCTTGCATGTTCGGGGTCAGTGATAAAGTGGGATATATATGACCAATAATAATGCTACAAAGTCATTTGTAAACAAAATCGGTGATAAAAATAAAGCAAATATGATGGGAACATACTTTTATAGGTTCCCATTTCAACGAAAAGGGGGCTAATTTTAACATTTCGAAATTTGAAATGTTTTTGTTTGAAAATAACCATCGTTTGTGAACATATTTCAGCGTTTTTTAAACAATGACAGAATGGGCAATACTTTTCAATGACAAATATTATTTTTTCCAAAGCAATACGTTTGAATAACGAAATAAGTTGTTTTAAATATATGGGAGGTAATTCTGATACTTCGTTTAGAAAATAATAAAATAACACAACTTTTTGAAGATCACATCCTAACCTAGCATTTATAATATCTTCAAACAATGATATCAATGCTCATTTTGTTTAATCTTATGTCCCTAAAAAGTGGTGCTAAGCTTTTTTTGTTCAGTATACATTTGATACCTATACTCAGATTAGAGTATTACTGGTATTTATAATCATACGCAAATGTACAGTACCGTAAGCAAGGTGAGGAGTTGATACTATCTATAACATTCAATGTGTTTAATGTCAAATTGGCTATAAAAAATAATATAATAATATAATATAAAAACACTGGTTTAACCAAGCAGAGTAATTATATACTTTATATACTGAAAGGAAAAAGAAACGCGACACGGAAATTTCCGCTATATATTGTATATACTGCACACTTAATTCCATATATATTCCAAGGAAATCTCAAGATGTTTTGTGAAAAAGAAGTAGCAGTAAGTTAGAGAAAGGACACAACTGTGATGTTGTATACGTTTTAATCACAGTACACGTTGTAACAAGAAATTCATAAATGCTGAAGTTCCTCGTTCAAACAGTACTGTCTTTAACGTAAAGAGTTTGCAAATTTTGCATCCTAAGTTTGCGCCAAACGCGTACTCTTTCAATAATGAAACTTTGCAGGAATACTATTTGCTGTGTTACGTGTTGTTTTAGTCTTTTTTCCGAATGGAAAGATCTTACATAGCCATGTACCATTCGATTAACAGCAGCATATTGTACATACAATATAGCGGAAATTCCCGTGTCGCGTTTCTGTGTCCTTTCAGTATATATTATGGAGCGCCGCAACTGTCTGATGTTGCGTTAAGGCATAGCATCCTGTTCAATCATATGCTGTCTTCTTCAGATAATATTATACTGTCTTCCTAATTAAAATGTTATCATTTGTACTTGAAACGATATCATGTCAAATGGATGTACTTGTTAAGTTGATGTATTATTTTGTAAAACAGCTATGCTGTCTTGTCGAAGTATCATGCTATCATGTCAACTGTCATGTCATCTTGTTCATTGGCTGTACTGCTTTGCCAACTGGTATGCTATCTTCTCGAAATGACATGATTTCATGTCAGTTGTCTTTATGGTATCGTGCGTTATAATTATCTTCTTAATTGCAATGTTATTATGTACACTTGAAATGATATTATGTCAATGGATGTACCATACTGACGTCATTTCGAATTTTTCAACTTCATCACTGATATTCGGCAGGTGCCCTCCTGATTTTTCAGGACTTCATCCGCGGTGTGGTAATTCGGTGTGCATATAATCCTAATACATTTAGGGATTCACGAACCTTTGGAGACCCTTTTAAAAGTACATAGAAATATAAAACACACATTTGAGTAAAGTTTGGTACTTTTGTCCAGCGTGTCTTTGATTGGGTCCTAAAACCTGGGTTTTGGTCCCAGCTATATTATGCAAATCATCTGACCGGACTATTTTTCCCCCATAATTACAAGCGCCAAACACGAGAGATGATACTAGTATCGATCGAGGGCGAGAATGTGGATGTACTACCTTGTTAGTTGATGCGCTATCTTCTTCAAATAGTATAGTGTCTTCTTAATTACAATGTTATTATGTGTACTTGAAATGCTATCATGTCAAATTGATATACTATCTTGTTAGTTGATGTATTATTTTGCGAACGGCTATAATGTCTTGTCGAAGTATCATACTATCTTGTCAACTGGCATTTCATTTTGTTCATTGGCTATGCTATGCTGTCAACCGTTATGCTATCTTGTTGAATTGCCATGATGTCATGTTAGTTGATGTGCAATCTTCTTCACATAATATAGTGCCTTCTTAATTACAATGTTATTTTGTGTACTTGTTAAATGGATGTACTATCTTGTTAGTTTATGTAGTATTTTGTGAAACAGCTATGCTGTCTTGTCGAAGTATCATGCTATTTTGTCAACTGTCATGTCATCTTGTTCATTGGCTATGATGTCACGTCCAATCGATAAACTATCTTGTTAGTTTTAGTTTTATTTTGTTTATATCCGTAATTATATCATCCTTGGATGATGTTGTCTCTTTTTGACTGGTAAGTTATTATGTCTGCTTGTAATGACATCATTATACCCACGTTTTTGAGAAAAAAAACATGGTATATTAAAATCGCATCCGTACGTCCGTCCGTTACCGCATCTCCTCCTAAACTGCTGAACGGAATTCAACCAAAATTAGGGTATGACTTCACCATATGATGACGGCGCGCAAGAGCAACATTATTTTTGACTCCGAGACCAGGGGCCCTCAGTGGGGGTCAAAAGGTCAAATATACTAAAAATTCAATTACACTGTCATTTTTCCATATTTTTGCACATAACAAACGATTTTATTATTTCGAACTCGGACGTCTGCCCGGGGGGGACCCCAGGGTAGGCGGCACGGGTGGGCTGTGATTTTTTTTGGTAATTATGTCTCAAATGAAACATAATGATGATTGCTCCACACCCAGGGGCCCTCAGGGGGGTCAAAAGGTCAAACACTAAAAATTCAATTACACTGTCATTTACCATATTTTTTTTCACATAACATGGTGTATGTAATTTGCCTATGAACATGAAGTGGCTCCGAGACCAGGGGCCCTCAGTGGGGGTCAAAAGGTCAAATATACTAAAAATTCAATTACACTGTCATTTTTCTATATTTTTGCGCATTACTTGGTGTATGTAATCATCTATGAAAGATTAAACACCATATCAAACGATTTTATTATTTCTAACTCAAACGTCTGCCTGGGGGCCCAGTAGGGGTGGGGGCGTGGGATTTGGGGCTTTTTTTGTAATTATGTCTCAAATGAAACATGATGATGATGATGGTGGTCGGGGAATGGTAACAGGGGGTCAATTATTTTTATACCCACGTTTTTGAAAAAAGCAGGGTATATTAAAATCGCCTCCGTTTGGTACTTCTGTCCATCCGTTACCATATCTCCTCCTAAACCGCCGAACGGAATTCAACCAAACTTACACTAAAAATTCAATAACACTGTCATTTTTCCATATTAAATTTGTGTGCACATTACTTGGTGTATGTAATCGTCTACAAAAGATAAACAACATATGAAACGATTTTATTATTTCGAACTCGGGACGTATGCCCAGGGTGGGTGGGAGGGGGGATCTGGGGGATTTTTTTTTTTGTAATTATGTCTCAAATGAAACATGATTATGGCTCCGCACCCAGGGTCCCTCAGGGGGTCAAAAGGTCAATAACACAAACAATTCAATTACACTGTATTTTTTTCCATATTCTTGCACATAACTTGGTGGTGTATTTAATTTTGTCTATGAAAGATAAACAACATACCAAACGATTTTATTATTTCAAACTCGGACGTCTGCTATTTTTTTAATTATGCCTCAAATGAAACATTATGATGATGGGTTTACACTGTATACATTTATTTCCACCTACTTCATCGGAGGAGGCCTGGGGGGAGGGGCATCAAATACACTAATAATTCAATTACAGTGTTATTTTTCCATACTTTTGCACATAAGTTGGTATAATAGTCATCAATGAAAGAGATACACAGCATGTCAAATGATTTATTATTTAAAACTTAGGTCGTCTTCCCTGGGGCCTGGGGTTGGAGGAGTAGGGTGGTGGGGGGTGGGGGGGGGGGGGGTATCAGGGGGTCAAATGAGGGTGGCCTGTGTGAAGAAAACGTGGGTATTTGCGATGGCGCGCGGTCGAATTCGTTCTAGTTTCCAATATATATACTATCTGTTTGACATGATAGCATTTCAAGTACACATAATAGCATTGCAATTAAGGAGACACTATACTATGTGAAGAAGATAGCGCATCAACTAACATGACATCATGGCAATTCAACAAGATAGCATACCAGTTGACAAAACAGCCTAGCCAATGAAGAAGATGACATGCCAGTTGACAAGATAGCGCATCAACTAACATGACATCATGGCAATTCAACAAGATAGCATTCCAGTTAACAAAACAGCATAGCCAATGAAGAAGATGACATGCCAGTTGACAAGATAGCGCATCAACTAACAAGATAGTACATCCATTTGACATGATATCATTTCAAGTACAAATGATAACATTTTAATTAAGACGACGCTATATTATCTAAAGAAGACAGCATATGTTCGAACAGGATACTATGCCTTAACGCAACATCAGACAGTTGCGGCGCTCCATACTTTATCACAGTTTTAACTTTAATTCGCTTCGTTTTAATACCCTAAAACCGTGGAACCCTTTTTAATATGAACCGCGGAAATAATGTTTTTAAATAATGATTTGTGAGAAGGTTTCTAACTGTATTATTGCCTTATAATTCAAAGCTACACTATCTATGCATTGAGAGTCATCTTCGGCTTCCTTTTTTGTATTTGCACATATACAATCTGTAGTCAGTAACATATTTAAGTAGTTCGGCCTTCTCCATAATTAACCTTTGACTGGCTAACAAAATCATCGCCGTCAGTACCTTTAAAGCGGAATACGTGTGTTTGAATTCATTAAGAGAACAGACTACAGCAAGTTTTATTAAGTGCTTTATTATTCACATTAAATATAAATCGTGATGTGCACGCTATTTATGCCTCCAGTGAACGTTGGACAAGTTGGTCGCCTTTCCATTGCATGTCAATGTTGCTTGGTGTAATAATGTATGTCATATACAGAAGGCTTGCTACTGAGCAATGAGCGATGTCTTCTTCTTCTTCTTCTTCTTCTTCTTCTTCTTCTTCTTCTTCTTCTTCTTCTTCTTCTTCTTCTTCTTCTTCTTCTTCTTCTTCTTCTTCTTCTTCTTCTTCTTCTTCTTCTTCTTCTTCTTCTTCTTCTTCTTCTTCTTTTAATGTTCCCTTAGGTCGTGATAACAAACTAACATATATATAATGTCGAATCCTCCGTTAGGTCGAGATGTCAAATCATGCAGAATATGCTTTTGTCAAGTCGTGCTGCCAAACTGCAATATACTCAGTCATGTCGAATTTTCCATTAGGTCGAGATACCAAACTGCATTATGTTCATGTCGAATCTTACCTTTAGTCATGATACCAAACCGACATAATTATGCTGATGTTCGTGATGCCAAACAGACATCTGTCGAATCCTCCCTTAGGTTATGATGTCAAACAGACATATGTCGAATCCTCCCTTAGGTTATGATGTCAAACAGACATATGTCGAATCCTCCCTTAGGTTTTGATGTCAAACCAGCATAAGCTCATGTCAATTCTGCCTTATGGTCGTGATACCAAACTGGCGTTTTCTCATATCTAATCATTCTTAAGGTTGTTATACCGAATATTCATTTACGTCGTCATGCCAAACCGACTTCTGTAAATGTCGAATCTTCCCTTAAGTCTTAACACCTAACTGACATATGCTCATGTCGGATCTTCTCTTTGGTCGTAGTACAAAACCGTGCTATGCTCATATCGAATCTGTATTGTGGTATTGATACCAATTTTGCATATACTCATGTCTAATCATCCTTGAGGTCGTTATACACAACAAACATAAGCTGCTGTTGAATCTCCCCATACGTCGTGAAACCAAACCGGCAAAATGCTTATATCGAATATTCTCTTTTGTCTAAATACCAAACTGACATATGCATATTCGATATAGGCATTTTTCGCGGTTTGGCTGAAACCAAACCAGCAGCATGCTTATATCGAATAGTCTCTTTTGTCTAAATACCAACTGATATGTGCATATTCGATATAAGCATTTTGCCGGGTTTAGCTGAAACCAAACCGAAACCAAACCGGCAAAGTGGTTATATAGAATATTCTCGTTTGTCTAAATACCAAACTAGTATGTGCATATTCGATGTAAGAATTTTGCCGGTTTGGTTTCACATATGTCAAAGCTTCAATAAGGTTGTGATATAAAATTCCCGTTTGTCTAAATGTGCATATGTCAAAGCCACCAATCAAACTGACTGGCATATTTTGCGGGAAAGTACCTCTTTAAGAATCTTGCTTTCATTAAATTCATTTTAATGTATGTAACACTACATATTATATGTTATGTTATATTTAAAATAAAATATGTTAAAACTAAACTGTTATCAATTTAGTTAAGTCAATATATTTTTCTAGCAAAACGTTGCCAAAAAAACGAAATAGTTTATTAGCTCGACTTTTTCGAAGAAAGAAATAGGGCTATTGTACGGTGTCCGGTTGGGGCCAGATACAATGTCGCAGTGTCGTGGGCGACAATGCGACGCCCGACAACGCGACATCGCGATAACGCGATACGACAATGCGACATCGCGATGTCGTATCGCAATGTCGCGTTATCGGGCGTCGCATTGTCGCCCACGACAATGCGACATTGTATCTGGCCCCTACCGGACACCATACTTTTGTCATCACGTAATCGTCTCTGAGTAGTCGTCTGCGTCTGCGTCCGGGTTAACGTTTGTATGTAAGCTTGTATCTCCGAAACTACTTTACAAAGTGGATTGAAACTTCACACATGTATTCGTCATCATTAGACAACATTACAGCCAGGTTCAACAACTCATTTCGTTAACAAGTGCAATAACTATGTGATTCAATTAAGCAAAATTATGCCGTTCAGCATAGTTTCCCAATAAATAAACATGGCCCTGAAAGTCGAGCGTCTGCACCGACAGGCGGCGCTTCTTGTTTAGTTTAAGAAAGAACCATCATAAGCCGGCACATGTGCTAGCTTACTAATATCGTCTCCGTGGCCGAATGGTTAACGACGCTGAGTTGTAAACCTTCGCCTCTCACCGCTGCGGGTTCGAATCCCACCGGGAGCTCGACTTGTAAGTGAGGAAGTGTCGATTCTTACGGATGGCGGGGGGTGTACAGTACTGGTTCTACCCAGGAAAAGTGGGTGGTCTGCCTCCACCACAAAAAAAAAACGATCGTCATATATAACCTTACATGTGTTGAAAGTGACGTTGAACACCATACAAACAAACAAACAAAAAATACTCTTAGAAATGGACTGCAAAGGGCGAAGGTAGTAAATGGACGCAACACAGTCAGAAGTTCAGGTCCATTTAATCAACAATTAGTAATATAACATGAGAAAACAATTTTCTTTAAGCAATTCTTATAAGTAATAGACTTATTAATGATCGAAAAAATGCAAGCTGTTGTAGAAAAACTAACGGGACGCCGCTAGTTTTAGAAAAATCCAGATTTCCGTATGTCGTTTAAAACAGTTGCGACCTGCGTCCAAAACGTATTGACACAACATTTGACTTATGTGTGTCCAGCAGTTACTCGTCTATCTCTTATATGATCTTTTATCTGAAATAATAAACAAAACAATAAGTATGTTGTAAATAAAATAATAACTAAGCCTTGAAATCGGCCTGATTCAGCCTAAACTCCTAATGTGCATATAAAGTACAGAATTGTGACAGAACTGGATGGATTTGATTGATAGACCCATGATAGATAACGATATATATATATGTCTCCTTAAGCGCAGGATCGCATACACAACTATTACAAAGACGTTATAGAATAAATGCAATTAGTGTGTTAATTAAAGAGTGCAAAGCACGCTGGACTTCAAATCCGCAGATCACGGTCCGAGCCTGACTGACAGCACTAGGTTATGTCGTTGTGTCCTTAGGTAGGACACTCCCCTTAGTTCCGTCCGTCAGATGGAGCTGTTAACAGTCATGACGGTTCCGTGTATCGGAGACTATCCTTAGGATACGTTAAAGAACCTATCTATTCGATAGCAAGAATAAGGCTTGGTTCCCGGATTCCTATACGTACGTTAAAGAACCTATCTATTCGATAGCAAGAATAAGGCATGGTTCCCGGATTCCTATAAATACGTTAAAGAACCTATCTATTCGATACCAAGAATAAGGCATGGCTCCCGAATTCCTATACGTACCTTAAATAACCCCTATCTATTCGATAGCAAGAATAAGGCATGGTTCCCGGATTCCTAAAGGTACGCTAAACAACCTATCTATTCGATAGCGCAAGAATGAGGCTTGGTTCCCGGATTCCTATACGTACGTTAAAAAACCTATCTATTCGATAGCAAGGATAAGGCATGATTCCCGGATTCCTAAACATACGTTAAAGAACCTATATAATCAATAGCAAGAATAAGGCATGGTTCCCGGATTCCTATACGTACGTTAAAGAACCTATCAGTTCGATAGTAAGAATAAGGCATGGTTCCCGGATTCCTATACGTACGTTAAAGAACCTATCAGTTCGATAGTAAGAATAAGGCATGGCTCCCGGATTCCTATACGTACGTTAAAGAACATATTTTTTCGATAGTAAGAATAATGCTTTGTTCCCGGATTCCTATACGTACGTTAAAGAACCTATCGGATTCCTATACGTACGTTAAAGAACCTATATATTCGATAGAAAGAATGTTGCATAGTTCCCGGATTCCTATACGTACGTTAAAGAAACTATATATTCGAAAGCAAGAATAATGCATGGTTCCCGGATTCCTATACGCACGTTAAAAGAACCTATCTATTCGATAGTAAGAATAAGGCATGGTTTCCGGATTCCTATACGAACGTTAAAGAACCTATCTATTTGATAGCAAGAATAAGGCATGGTTCCCGGATTCCTATACGTACGTTAAAGAACCCCTATCTATTCGATAGCAAGAATAAGGCATGGTTCCCGGATTTATATACGTACGTTAAAGAACCCCTATCTATTCGATAGCAAGAATAATGCTTGGTTCCCGGATTCCTATACGTACGTTAAAGAAACTATATATTCGAAAGCAAGAATAATGCATGGTTCCCGGATTCCTATACGTACGTTAAAGAACCTTTCAGTTCGATAGTAAGAATAAGGCATGGTTCCCGGATTCCTATACGTACGTTAAAGAACACATCTGTTCGATAGTAGAAAAAATGCTTGGTTCCCGTATTCCTATACGTACGTTAAAGAACCTATCAGTTCGATAGTAAGAATAAGGCATGGCTCCCGGATTCCTATACGTACGTTAAAGAACATATTTTTTCGATAGTAAGAATAATGCTTTGTTCCCGGATTCCTATACGTACGTTAAAGAACCTATCGGATTCCTATACGTACGTTAAAGAACCTATATATTCGATAGAAAGAATGTTGCATAGTTCCCGGATTCCTATACGTACGTTTAAGAAACTATATATTCGAAAGCAAGAATAATGCATGGTTCCCGGATTCCTATACGCACGTTAAAAGAACCTATCTATTCGATAGTAAGAATAAGGCATGGTTTCCGGATTCCTATACGAACGTTAAAGAACCTATCTATTTGATAGCAAGAATAAGGCATGGTTCCCGGATTCCTATACGTAGGTTAAAGAACCCCTATCTATTCGATAGCAAGAATAAGGCATGGTTCCCGGATTTCTATACGTACGTTAAAGAACCCCTATCTATTCGATAGCAAGAATAATGCTTGGTTCCCGGATTCCTATACGTACGTTAAAGAACCTATCTATTCGATAGCAAGAATAAGGCATGGTTCCCGGATTCCTATACGTACGTTAAAGAACCTATCTGTTCGATAGTAAGAATAAGGCATGGCTCTCGGATTCCTATACGTACGTTAATGAACCTATCTGTTCGATAGTAAAAATAAGGCATGGCTCCTGGATTCCTATACGTACGTTAAAGAACACATCTGTTCGATAGTAGAAAAAATGCTTGGTTCCCGTATTCCTATACGTACGTTAAAAAACCTATCTATTCGATAGCAAAAATAAGGCATGGTTCCCGGATTCCTATACATACGTTAAAGAACCTATATAATCAATAGCAAGAATAAGGCATGGTTCCCGGATTCCTATACGTACGTTAAAGAACCTATCAGTTCGATAGCAAGAATAAGGCATGGTTCACGGACTCCTATACGTACGTTAAAGAACCTATCAGTTCGATAGTAAGTATAAGGTATGGCTCCCGGATTCCTATACGTACGTTAAAGAACATATCTGTTCGTTAGTAGAAATAATGCTTGGTTCCCGGATTCCTATACGTACGTTTAAGAACCTATCGGATTCCTATACGTACATTAAGAACCTATCTATTCCATAGTAAGTATGATGCATGGTTTCCGGATTCCTATACGTACGTTAAAGAAACTATCTATTCGATTGCAAGAATTATGCATGGTTGCCGGATTCCTATACGCACGTTCAAGAACATATCTATTCGATAGCAAGAATAAGGCATGGTTCCCGGGTTTATATACGTATCCTTACCAAGTCTCTGGGTGTGGGGGGTGGGGGAGGGGATTTCAAGGTTTTCTTCATGACACCGCATATGCAAATGTGGAAAGTGGCTCCATCGTAAATGGAGTGTCTACAATAGAATGTGCAGCAACTCTGCAGTTCTGCAGGTTAGATGGTTCTAGGCCCATTCTCCATATTTTATCTAGATGTAAATGGAGGATGAGCATGGCATGTTCATCCCTGTTTTGCACCATATAACCTTTCTTGTGTTGGTGCGCCATAAAACCACAATTCAATTCAATTCATTATATACATCTAGGAAATATGCAACGACCAATAGTAAAGCATGGTTAGGATAATAGTTTCATTGAGAAACAAACATTAATTTACATGCTTCTATCATGTTTAACCGTTTTACAATATTTGATTTTTAACCAACATTCAAACTGACACCATTGTACATTAAGAACCACTAACAGTTTTATAGTTGTAAATCTCTGTGTGACATGCCTAATTAATTAATAGTAAACTAGCGGTGTGTCAAAACAATAACGTGTACGAACAAAGGTGTACCTTGCTTATAGCATCGTCCACGTCTCGCCATCAGTCCGGTCTTGCACATGCACATGTTGTTTGTACAAATCACACCTCGACCATAGCACTTTCCTCCGCAGCATATCCCACCTAGACGTCCGTCTTTTATTGTTAGAAAAACATAAGTTCATGGGAAACATTTTTACAAGCGATTTGCAAAAGGTATACACAGTGTACATAGAACGCACGGTAATCTCCTCTAAGCATTAAAATAGACATACAAGTCGTACAGAAACTGTCGTATTCACAGGAAACAGTCAACCTAAAACACGTATGCAAAATAGTGCATAAAATACACGTGTACGGTGAGACGATTTTTGATATACGCCGCCATGCGGGTGCATCTATAAACGTCCGTATGTATAACAAAAAGTACACAAGACGTCAAATAAATGAGACTAGTATAGAAAACCAGCTACCATTACAAGGATAAATGAGACTAGTATATAAAACAAGCTACCATTACAAGGATAAATGAGACTAGTATAGAAAACCAGCTACCATTACAAGGATAAATGAGACTAGTATAGAAAACCAGCTACCATTACAAGGATAAATGAGACTAGTATATAAAACAAGCTACCATTACAAGGATAAATGAGACTAGTATAGAAAACCAGCTACCATTACAAGGATACATGAGACTAGTATAGAAAACAAGCTACCATTACAAGGATAAATGAAACTAGTATAGAAAACAAGCTACCATTACTAGGATAAATAGAGGCAATTTTTGCGGCACAGTAAACACGAACATGGTTAGAGAGTATAGAACTATTTGATTCCTTCGAACTATTTATCAGAGGGAGTGACTACTGACCCGAGAAGGGTACTATTGCACAAGGCGGCACGAGGCGGCAAGCCGAGTATACTAAGAGGCGGCACGCCGAGTATACTAATATACGCTGCGTCACTGACACATATCGACTATTGCATGGTCACGTGTCGATGCGTCACTGACACAGATCAACTATTGCATGGTCACGTGACGCTGGGTCACTGACACAGATCGACTATTGCATGGTCACGTGTCGCTGCGTCACTGACACAGATCGACCATTGTACTGTCACGTGTCGCTGCGTCACTGACACAGATCGACTATTGTACGGTCACGTGGCGCTGCGTCACTGACACAGATTGACTATTGTACGGTCACGTGTTGAGATCGACTATTGCACGGTCACGTGTCGCTGTGCCACTGACACAGATCAACTATTGCACGGTCAGGTGACGCTGCGTCACTGACACAGATCGACGATTGCACGGTCACGTGATGCTGCGTTACTGACACAGATCCACTATTGTACGGTGACGTGATGCTGCGCCACTGACACAGATTCACTATTGCAAGAATAAGGCATTGTTCACGGATTCCTATACGTACGTTAAAGAACCTATCAGTTCGATAGTAAGTATAAGGTATGGCTCCCGGATTCCTATACGTACGTTAAAGAACATATCTGTTCGTTAGTAGAAATAATGCTTGGTTCCCGGATTCCTATACGTACGTTAAAGAACCTATCGGATTCCTATACGTACATTAAGAACCTATCTATTCCATAGTAAGTATGATGCATGGTTCCCGGATTCCTATACGTACGTTAAAGAAACTATCTATTCGATTGCAAGAATTATGCATGGTTCCCGGATTCCTATACGCACGTTCAAGAACATATCTATTCGATAGCAAGAATAAGGCATGGTTCCCGGGTTTACATACGTATCCTTACCAAGTCTCTGGGTGTGGGGGGTGGGGGAGGGGATTTCAAGGTTTTCTTCATGACACCGCATATGCAAATGTGGAAAGTGGCTCCATCGTAAATGGAGTGTCTACAATAGAATGTGCAGCAACTCTGCAGTTCTGCAGATTAGATGGTTCTAGGCCCATTCTTCATATTTTATCTAGATGTAAATGGAGGATGAGCCTGGCATGTTCATCCCTGTTTTGCACCATATAACCTTTCTTGTGTTGGTGCGCCATAAAACCACAATTCAATTCAATTCATTATATACATCTAGGAAATATGCAACGACCAATAGTAAAGCATGGTTAGGATAATAGTTTCATTGAGAAACAAACATTAATTTACATGCTTCTATCATGTTTAACCGTTTTACAATATTTGATTTTTAACCAACATTCAAACTGACACCATTGTACATTAAGAACCACTAACTGTTTTATAGTTGTAAATCTCTTTGTGACATGCCTAATTAATTAATAGTAAACTAGCGGTGTGTCAAAACAATAACGTGTACGAACAAAGGTGTACCTTGCTTATAGCATCGTCCACGTCTCGCCATCAGTCCGGTCTTGCACATGCACATGTTGTTTGTACAAATCACACCTCGACCATAGCACTTTCCTCCGCAGCATATCCCACCTAGACGTCCGTCTTTTATTGTTAGAAAAACATTAGTTCATGGGAAACATTTTTACAAGCGATTTGCAAAAGGTATACACAGTGTACATAGAACGCACGGTAATCTCCTCTAAGCATTAAAATAGACATACAAGTCGTACAGAAACTGTCGTATTCACAGGAAACAGTCAACCTAAAACACGTATGCAAAATAGTGCATAAAATACACGTGTACGGTGAGACGATTTTTGATATACGCCGTCATGCGGGTGCATCTATAAACGTCCGTATGTATAAAAAAAAGTACACAAGACGTCAAATAAATGAGACTAGTATAGAAAACCAGCTACCATTACAAGGATAAATGAGACTAGTATATAAAACAAGCTACCATTACAAGGATAAATGAGACTAGTATAGAAAACCAGCTACCATTACAAGGATACATGAGACTAGTATAGAAAACAAGCTACCATTACAAGGATAAATGACACTAGTATAGAAAACAAGCTACCATTACAAGGATAAATGACACTAGTATAGAAAACAAGCTACCATTACTAGGATAAATAGAGGCAATTTTTGCGGCACAGTAAACACGAACATGGTTAGAGAGTATAGAACTATTTGATTCCTTCGAACTATTTATCAGAGGGAGTGACTACTGACCCGAGAAGGGTACTATTGCACAAGGCGGCACGAGGCGGCACGCCGAGTATACTAAGAGGCGGCACGCCGAGTATACTAATATACGCTGCGTCACTGACACATATCGACTATTGCATGGTCACGTGTCGATGCGTCACTGACACAGATCAACTATTGCATGGTCACGTGACGCTGGGTCACTGACACAGATCGACTATTGCATGGTCACGTGTCGCTGCGTCACTGACACAGATCGTCCATTGTACTGTCACGTGTCGCTGCGTCACTGACGTAGATCGACTATTGTACGGTCACGTGGCGCTGCGTCACTGACACAGATTGACTATTGTACGGTCACGTGTTGAGATCGACTATTGCACGGTCACGTGTCGCTGTGCCACTGACACAGATCAACTATTGCACGGTCACGTGACGCTGCGTCACTGACACAGATCGACGATTGCACGGTCACGTGATGCTGCGTTACTGACACAGATCCACTATTGTACGGTGACGTGATGCTGCGCCACTGACATAGATTCACTATTGCACGATCACGTGACGCTGCGCCACTGACACAGATCGACTATTGCACAGTCACGTGACGCTGCGTCACTAACACAGATCGACTATTGCACGGTCACGTGATGTTGCGACACTGACACAGATCGACTACAGCACGGTCGGCCACGTGACGCTGCATCACTGACACAGATCGACTACTGCACGGTCACGTGATGCTGCATCACTGACACAGATCGACTACTGCACCGTCACGTGACGCTGCGCCACTGACACTGATCCACTATTGTGTGGTCTCGTGACTTTGCGTCAATGACACAGATCCACTATTGCATGGTCACGTGACGCTGCGTCAATGACACAGATCCACAACCTGTATTAACGTTCACGGGCACACTTAAGCTATACCTGTATTAACGCTCACTGGCATACTTATGTTATGCCTGTATTAATGTTGACTGGCATACTTAAGCTATGCCTATATTAAGCTCGCAATAAAAGAGCTTGTTTGGTGTGTCGCTACATTCCCTTTTACGTTCAGTGGTATACATATGCTATACATGTATTTACGTCCACTAGCATACTTAAGCTATACCTGTATTAAGTTCACTGGCGTACTTAAGCAATATCTATATTAACGTTCACTGGCATACTTAAGCTATGTCTGTATTTACGTCCACTGGCATACTTAAGCTATACCTGCAATAACGCTCACTGGTATACTTAAGCTATACCTGTGTTAACGCTCACGGGCACACTTAAGCTATACCTGTATTAACGCTCACTGGTATATATAAGCTATACCTGTGTTAACGCTCACTGGTATACTTAAGCTATACCTGTGTTAACGCTCACTGGTATATATAAGCTATACCTGTGTTAACGCTCACTGGTATACTTAAGCTATACCTGTATTAACGCTCACTGGTATATATAAGCTATACCTGTGTTAACGCTCACTGGTATACTTAAGCTATACCTGTGTTAACGCTCACTGGTATATATAAGCTATACCTGTGTTAACGCTCACTGGTATATTTAAGCTATACCTGTGTTAACGCTCACTGGTATATATAAGCTATACCTGTGTTAACGCTCACTGGTATACTTAAGCTATACCTGTATTAACGCTCACTGGTATACTTAAGCTATACCTGTGTTAACGCTCACTGGTATACTTAAGCTATACCTGTGTTAACGCTCACTGGTATACTTAAGCTATACCTGTGTTAACGCTCACTGGTATATATAAGCTATACCTGTGTTAACGCTCACTGGTATACTTAAGCTATACCTGTATTAACGCTCACTGGTATATATAAGCTATACCTGTGTTAACGCTCACTGGTATACTTAAGCTATACCTGTGTTAACGCTCACTGGTATATATAAGCTATACCTGTGTTAACGCTCACTGGTATACTTAAGCTATACCTGTATTAACGCTCACTGGTATATATAAGCTATACCTGTGTTAACGCTCACTGGTATACTTAAGCTATACCTGTGTTAACGCTCACTGGTATACTTAAGCTATACCTGTATTAACGCTCACTGGTATATATAAGCTATACCTGTGTTAACGCTCACTGGTATACTTAAGCTATACCTGTATTAACGCTCACTGGTATACTTAAGCTATACCTGTGTTAACGCTCACTGGTATATATAAGCTATACCTGTGTTAACGCTCACTGGTATATATAAGCTATACCTGTATTAACGCTCACTGGTATACTTAAGCTATACCTGTGTTAACGCTCACTGGTATACCTAAGCTATACCTGTGTTAACGCTCACTGGTATACCTAAGCTATACCTGTGTTAACGCTCACTGGCACACTTAAGCTATACCTGTATTAAATCTCACTGGCATACTCAAGCTCTGCATGTATTCATGCTCACTGTCATACTTAAGCCATGCCTGTAATAACTTCCACTGTCATACTTAAGCTACACCGATAGTAATGGCATTCTCAAGCTATACCTATATTATCGCCCACTGGTACACTCTAGCTATAGCTATATTAACGTTGACTGGCATATTTAAGCTATACCTGTATCTGTATTAAAGTCCGCTGGAGTACGTAAGATATGCCTGTTTTAACGCCCACTGGCATTCTTAAGCTTATACTAAAGCTTTACCTGTGTTAACGCTCACTGGTATACTTAAGCTATACCTGCAATAACGCTCACTGGTATACTTAAGCTATACCTGTGTTAACGCTCACGGGCACACTTAAGCTATACCTGTATTAACGCTCACTGGTATACTCAAGCTATGCCTGTATTAACGCCCATTGGCATACTCAAGCTATGCCTGTATTAACGCCCACTGGCATATTTAAACTATGCCTGTATTAACGCCCACTGGCATACTCAAGCTATGCCTGCATTAACGTTCCCTGGCGTACTTAAGCTATATCTATATTAACGTTCACTGGTACATTAAAGCTATGCCTGTATAAACGTTCACTGGCAAACTTAAGCTTTACCTGTATTAACGTTTAATGGTATTCTTTCACCTTTTTGCAAGTTTTTCAGAGCTCGCAATAAAAGAGCTTGTTTTGGTGTGTCGCTACATTCCCTTTAACGTTCAGTGGTATACTTATGCTATACCTGTATTAACGTTCATTGGCAAACTTAAGCTATACCTGTATTAACGCTTACTAGCATACTTAAGCTATACCTGTATTAACGTCCACTGGCGTCCTTAAGATATACCAGTATTACCGTTCACTGGCACACTTAAACTACACCTGTATTACGTTCACTAGTGTATTTAAGCTATACATGTATTAACGTTCACTGGCATACTTAAGCGATATCTATATAAACGTTCACTGGCATACTTAAGCTATGTCTGTATTTACGTTCACTGGCATACTTAAGCTATGTCTGTATTAACGCTCACTGCCACACTTAAGCTATACCTGTATTAACGATCACTGGTATACCTATGCCTTACCTATATTAACTTTCACTGGCATACTTAAGCTATACTTGTATTAACGATCACTGGCATACTTATGCTATACCTGTATTAAAACACACTGGCACACTTAAGCTATACCTGTATTAACGATCACTGGCACACTTAAGCTATACCTGTGTTAACGCTCACCGGCACACTTCAGCTAAACCTGTATTAACGACCACTGGCATACTTAAGCTTTACCTGTATTCATGCTCACTGTCATACTTAAGCCATGCCTGTATTAACTTCCACTGACGTACTTAAGCTATATCTGTATTAACGTTCACTGGTACACTTAAACTATACCTGTATTAACGATCACTGGCATACTTAATCTATACATGTATTAACGATCACTGGCACACTTAAGCTATACCTGTATTAACGACCACTGGCACACTTAAGCTATACCTGTATTAACGATCACTGGCACACTTAAGCTATACATGTGTTAACGATCACTGGCACACTTAAGCTATACCTGTATTAACGACCACTGGCACACTTAAGCTATACCTGTATTAACGATCACTGGCATACTTAATAATTGCCTGTATTAACAACAAATGGCATACTAACATATGCCTGTATTAACGCCCACTGGCATAATTAAGCTATGTCGTATTAACTCCCTCTGGTATACTCAAGCTTTGCCTGTATTACCGTTCAGTGCATACTTAAGCTATATCTGTATTCACGTTCACTGGTATACTTAAGCTATACCTGTGTTAGCGCTCACTGGAATACTTGAGCTATACCTGCATCTGTATTAACGCCCACTGGCATACTTAAGCAATGCCTGTATTACATGTATATAGTAGGAAGCAACGAACACAGACAATTGTAGAAAATAACAGTTAAAAGTTTGAGGAGGAACATACAATTTTCTCTTTAAATGACTTTTTGTATTGATATTGTTCAATTCCATTATTGTGATAATAGTAGGCTCTCTTTGTAATAAGAACTGCAGTAGCAACATGTTCCAAATCACAATTCAACTTCATACGCAAGAATCTCTGCTCAGGCATGGTAGCCATGACCACAACAACAATTAGTTTCATTTTTTAATGAAGCGAAATTAGATAATCTATTTAGAATATGTCACTTATTTACATATTGCGTCAACATTTGAAACATATATGTTAGGTATCATTTGTTTAATACCATGTATATTTCCTCAACATTGGTTGTTGTGTATCATTGCAATGTAACATACTAAACTTACCTGCTGGGCATGCGGCTGTGCTACATGCTAGAGTTTCGGATGCCTCTCCTAATAAGGAGCAATTAGCACCGCCATCTCGAGGTTCGGGATTTGTACAGTTACGTGACCGAGACTGAGTTCCGCCTCCACATGTGACAGTACAAGGTGAATACATTGACCAGTCCGAATAACCTCCATCTAAGGTAAACATGTTATCAATTGTTAGAACTAAAGACAAGTTCTGCCATTTCCAAGACAAAACGACGCAAAGTTTCATCTGTTGATTAACTTACTTACACATATCTCACATAGCATAACATTACAGAAATAAAAAAGAAATCCTTTGGAAGCAATGACAAACAAGAGAAGATAAAAGTAAAATCGCTTTTATTTAGTTTGCTCTTCAGACGTAAATGAAGATGCAACACATTTCATATACCCTAGCACCGGCTTAAGCGGCATTTTACTTTAAAGCCACATTACTAGACGAACCCTAGGTACATGTAACACCCACTGGCCTACTTAAGCTATACATGCATTAACACTCATTGACATACTCAAGCTAAGCCTGCATTAACGTCCACTGGCATACTCATGTTATGCCTGTATTAATGCCCACATGTGCATATTTAAGCTATACCGTTATTAACGCCCACTGTCATACTTAAGCTATGCCTTTATTAACGCCCACTGGCATACTTAATATATGACTGTATTAACGCCCAGTAGCATACCTTAAGCTATGCCTGTATTAATGCCCACACTGGCATACTTAAGATATGCTGGTATTAACGCCCACTGGCATATTCAAGCTGTGCCTGTATTAACGTTCACTGGCATACTTAAGATATACCTGTATTCACGTCCACTGGCAAACTTAAGCTTTACCTGTGTTAGCGCTCACTGGAATACTTGAGCTATACCTGCATCAGTATTAATGCTCACTGGCATACTCAAGCTATGCTTGTATTATCGCCCACTGGCAAACTTAATATATACATGTGTTAATGTTCACTGGCATACTTAATCTAAGCCTGTATTAACACCCACTGTCATACTTAAGCTATGCCTGTATTAGCGCTCACTGAAATTCTCAAGCTATGCCTGTATTAACGTTCACTGGCATACTTAAGCTTTGCCTGTATTAACGCCCACTGTCATACTTTAGCTATGCCTGTATTAGTGCCCACTGGAATTCTCAAGCTATGCCTGTATTAACGTTCACTGGCATACTTAAGCTATGCTTGTATTACCGCCCACTGGCAAACTTAATCTATACCTGTGTTAATGTTCACTGGCATATTTAAGCTATGCCTGTATAAACGCCCACTGTCATATTTAAGCTATTCCTGTATTAGCGCCCACTGGAATTCTCAAGCTATGCCTGTATTAACGTTCACTGGCATACATAAGCTATGCCTGTATTAACGCCCACTGTCATACTTAAGCTATGCCATGTATTAGCGCACACTGGAATTCTTAAGCTATGCCTGTATTAACGCCCACTGGCACACTTGACCTATACCTATATTAACGCCCACTGGCATGCTTAAGTTATTCCTGTATGAACGTCCAATGACATACGCAAGATATGCCTGTTTTAACTCCCACTGGCATTCCTAAGCAATGCCTGTAATAACGCACATTGGCATACTTAAACTATGGGGAGACTCCTTAGTTTCGAATGAATGTCCATGGGGAATTTCTTATAAAACAGAAATCTAAGAGATTAAAAGCCATGTACAGGCTAGACAATAAAAAAGAAATCCACAAATGTGGTGTTTTTGACTTAGTATGACATAATAGTTAATTTTTGTGTAAATAAACTTTTTGTACTGTGGCCGGTATAGCGGCTGTAAACAGAAACTAGTAACTGGTGGCTATGTTGTAAATGGTAGCTTTATTTTATCATTTCCTGCCTTTCTCCATTCGACATAAGATGACGGGAAAAAAGCCGGATAAGGAACGTAGAAATAGCATTTTTTCGACTATTTGGAGTGTTTGTCATTCAATTATGGATGTATTATATCTCAAATAACGGCCAGGTATATGCTGCCGTGTGTCTATAAATGTCATGTTTTCCTTTTTTTGAGTGCAGAGTGGGTAGGGTAAATGAATTGTATTTGTAGGCAGAGAAACTGATTTTGTTGCTTTCTAGCATGTATTTGCTATATTTTGAGAGGAAATTATATGGTCTTTCAGGAACAGGGCATGTTTGTTAGTTTTGAAAAACAGAATGCAAGTTATTTAACGTAATTAGTGTACATGTCTGAAAATAGTCTGAATTTCAAAGAAAACTGTAGATTCCGACCTATGCCTTTATTAACGCCCACTGGCATACTTAATAATTGCCTGTATTAACAACCAGTGGCATACTAACCTATGCCTGTATTAACGCCCACTGGCATACTTAAGCTATGTCGTATTAACGCCCTCTGGTATACTCAAGCTTTGCCTGTATTACCGTTCAGTGCATACTTAAGCTAAATCTGTATTCACGTTCACTGGTATACTTAAGCTATACCTATGTTAGCGCTCACTGGAATACTATACCTGCATCTGTATTAACGCCCACTGGCATACTTAAGCAATGCCTGTATTACATGTATATAGTAGGAAGCAACAAACACAGACAATTGTAGAATTGTAGAAAATAACAGTTAAAAGTTTGAGGAGGAACATACAATTTTCTCTTTAAATGACTTTTTTGTATTGATATTGTTCAATTCCATTATTGTGATAATAGTAGGCTCTCTTTGTAATAAGAACTGCAGTAGCAACTTGTTCCAAATCACAATTCAACTTCATAAGCAATATCTCTGCTCAGGCATGGTAGCCATGACCACAACAACAATTAGTTTCATTTTTTAATGAAGCGAAATTAGATAATCTATTTAGAATATGTCACTTATTTACATATTGCGTCAACATTTGAAACATATATGTTAGGTATCATTTGTTTAATACCATGTATATTTCCTCAACATTGGTTGTTGTGTATCATTGCAATGTAAAATACTAAACTTACCTGCTGGGCATGCGGCTGTGCTACATGCTAGAGTTTCGGATGCCTCTCCTAATAAGGAGCAATTAGCACCGCCATCTCGAGGTTCGGGATTTGTACAGTTACGTGACCGAGACTGAGTTCCGCCTCCACATGTGACAGTACAAGGTGAATACATTGACCAGTCCGAATAACCTCCATCTAAGGTAAACATGTTATCAATTGTTAGAACTAAAGACAAGTTCTGCCATTTCCAAGACAAAACGACGCAAAGTTTCATCTGTTGATTAACTTACTTACACATATCTCACATAGCATAACAGTACAGAAATAAAAAAGAAAACCTTCGGAAGCAATGACAAACAAGAGAAGATAAAAGAAAAATCGCTTTTATTC